>JANTOP010033993.1:0-11367 GCA_027564815.1 Symmerus nobilis | reverse complement strand
TAAGTCATAGAAACTTCCAAATGGAAGCACCTATGCTCCCTCGAGGAGTAAGAGGTATAGATGATGATGATGAGATGTAAACTATTTAAATTGTAGCTCTTGATTCATTAGATGCTATGACAAAATACCGCATGATTAACCTGATATTCTATTTACGGTATACCAAAACTACCATATTATATCTCTTGTCTTATATTAATAATAGACTTCCATTTCCTGTTTTCTATGTAAATAGATTTTTGTCTTATCGTTATGCATTATCATTTTCTGTCGCATCTATGGTCGTAGTTACGTTTTTGTTTGTGGTAACAAATTCTCAAAAAAGTAACAAAACAAAACAAAACAACGACCAAGGTGACAGTGACAATAGAAAACGATAAATACAAACATTTCAATCGAAAATTTTACAAAAATAAGACAATTTCATTGGACTCGGAAATTTATATAAAAAGTGGAAATTATCTTGAAATTATCTTATATTTTTAAATATTTCATCAAATTTTGAAAATATAACGAAATTCTGATATCGTATTCTTGCCGGCCCGTCTTGCAACTCGTGATTTGTTTACCACAACTTGTGAATTTTGATGACATAGCTGAATCCTTTTATGTAACCCCATAAATAAAAGCCTAACGGTGTCCAATCGCATGATTTGGTTGCCAATTGAAGTCCACAAATCAAAATTAAATTGCCATCGAACTTCTCACGCAATAGAGCCAGCAGTTTTACTTAATAATATACCCATTATGTGCAAAATTTTCCTAATAACTGAAACATCATCATCGGTTTCCAGTTCTTCGAAGACCCAATTGACGAATCTGCGACTCTGCACATGGTCAGAATGCTTTACTTCTTTTGTTAACTGAATCTATACAGTTGTATAAAGATAAAGATACTTACGTAAAATTCAATACAATGAGCTATATGAGAGACTTCAGCATTTTTGGAATCGACGTTTCAGTCTGGAACGGGATGATCGAAGATGCGCAGGAGTTAGTTGATCTAAAACACTACCAGTCTCTTCAAATTTTTTTATCAGCTTGCGAATACAGCTTTTAGATGAGCGATTTCAATCGACCGTCAGATCGCATCATTATGACATCAGACCGCATTCAGTATTTATTTCCGGCAAAAAAAAAGTTTTTGACCATCAGCGCCACCTATTAGCAGGTGGCGATTTTTTCAACATTTTTCCCTGGTCCAGTTTCACATAATGAACAACTCTTCCATACGCTTCTTTCATATTAAAAGCCATCCTAACTACAAATCAAAACATAAATACAAGGCGAATAGCTAAGTCCGTCATCTTGGATTCTGGGCTTCCGGTCGAGAAATCGGCGTGGCAACAGCGATATTCGTGTTCAGCGTTAATGATGACTAGGTTGCCTCGATTTATACGAAAAAAAAATGATGATAATATTACACACACTATAGAGAGTGTGAATACCAACATAAAAAAAATTAAACAAAAAACATCGATTTAAAACGGCGGGAGAATTTGAATTTGTCCACAGTAGCCCCCAGTCCACACTAGCCTCCTTCTCTCCTACATACCTATATGGTGAAAAGTTCGCAGTTGTGTGATGTTGGGATGACTGCCTTAAATAGCATAGATGGTGATATATGGTTTTTGTAGTTTAATTAATTTTGGGTTACTTATAGTAATTCGAAGTCCCTCGACACCCATATATTTGAATGAAATGGTAGAATTTCATATATTAAGTTAAATCAATATTTCGATATCTCGAAGGAATAAACTAAAATAAAGAGCTAGTAGTTACTATCTAGTATATTTATACTACATATACTACATAGAATACTTTTTATAGTACAGCTAGGGTTTCTGGACTCGATTCGACTCGACTCGGACTCGCCGAGTATTTGGGCAATACTCGGACTTGGGACTCGACCCAAATACTCGAGTCTTTAAAATTTTGTCAATATTTTGAACTGAAATTTGTGGTCGTGCCAAGAAAATTAAAAGAAAATGTACTCAAATTTATTTATAAATTAATTTATTTAATTTCAAAAATTTTAAACCGTGTTGTTTTGTACCAAGATAAATCGCGCGCGTGAATTATCTTGGTATGAACGGCAAACTTACGAATTTTTTCCATTGTTAAAAATGGGTGATAGGCATTTGCATTTTAAAATAGGATTTTTCAAGGTGAAAATAGGTTGATAGTCTTTATATGAAGGAAATTATCCTATATTTGCATAATCCTATATTTTAGTTGCAAAATCCTATTTTTCAAAGCAAATTCCCACTTTTACAATGCAAATTCAATTCACCCGCTAAAAATTACTATCCCTCCCGCAGCCATATCTGTCTTATTGCACTATGGAAAGTGCCTGATATGGAAAGTCATATGGGAAAAAAGTGAAAGAAGCCATAGAAGTCCGAAATTTACTATATAGCTTCTGGCACTTTTCTCGTAGGGATAATTACCGTATGGCTTGTTGCATGACCCCTTTCAATTGTTTGTTTTTCTACACTAAAGAATAAAAGTGCAGTGGTTGTCTCGGCGTTGGGCTGTTAATTATATATTGAATATTGTATAAGAATAATAAGAGTTATAGCATCTGGCTTACCCGGTTTAAATGCCTGGACATTGGATAATACATAATATATATAAATTTTGCATTATATAAATATATTGTTATATAACATATCCTTGCATTATATAAACTATTATTTTATATGCATAAAACAAATTCATTTTATCCCCACCTTAATTGTTATGTATAAGTTTTGTATAAAAGACAGCGTATTGCCGTTTAAAATTGTCTATCGTCTTTAGATATTCATTTTGGCAATACGCTCGATTACGCTATTACCAGAATTTTACAATAATTAAAGATACGGAAAAATACAAATACGACGACTTTTTATTGTTTTACCGATACGCTCGATAAACGCTATCGTTAAAACTTTACCCCTCCAAATTAATACGAAGTACTACAAAGCAGAATTATCTATTTACCGATACGCTCGATCAACGCTATCGTTAAAATTTTACCCCTCTACCTAATACGAAGTATTACAGAGTTAAATTTAATAAGTAGATTGCGTTCAGATAATTTAGACAAATTTACACCAATTTGATTAGTTGTTACAATTTCTTACTTTCATTTGTGTAAACTTTGACTTTAATTAGTAACATTGAAAAGTGAAGACGAGTCTTTATTAATGTTCCGCAGCAATGTATTAAAAACTAATAAAATTCAAAAACCCAAAAACAATTTAATTTTTCATTTAGACTCGGACTCGACTCGGACTCGGCGAGTTTTCAAAAATTTGGACTCGGACTCGCCGTGTCCTGGAAACTCGAGTTTTCAAAAACCCTAAGTACAGCTAAGATCAAACAACTTCTACAAATATGCAATTAGTGGACTAGAGTGTATAAACTTTTATTAATGGACCATCCATTATTGGTTACTGTTTACTTTACCTGCGAAATTACAATAATATTCAAATTTAAATGAAAAAGCAAGTGATTATGATTATAATATTGTTCTTATGTAAATATGTATGTAGTATGTTTAATTTCGTCATGTTAATTATGTTTGGTGCTCAATATGCCATCGATATTTAGAATTGAGTTGTAGTATTGAGTATTCAACTACCCCTTATTACCCTATGCTTAGTGCATATGGCATGGCCCATATGATATTATTTTTTATTATTAAGTCTGATTAACCACTTGGCGATGTTTTAAATGTGGGTGTTTTTTGTTTTAATATAAATTATGCGTTCGGCGATAATTATTTTAAATTTCTACTACAGAGACGATGAACCATGAAAATAAAAAAAAATTAAACAGACTACAGTATGATTAATTAATTTATATTATAAATATGAAAAAGCATTTTCTTTAAAACACTACATTTCTCGAAATTAATTAAAAATCGGCGCGCGTATTTTTTTTATTTAATTTTATACAAATATCACCTTTTGCAACACAATTAACTAAACAAACAATTGTTCTGAATACAAGCACTTTTTTACATCTCCTGTTCGTTTTCGTTAGTACATAAAATTTCTATTAAAATTTTAATTTATTTTTAAGTCTGATGACTATAAAGATATTAACTAATTTTATGTATATGTAATATATGTATATTATACATATTTATATACATGTATGTATATAGCGTATTTAAAAAAAAATATAATGATGAAGAAAAAACCTGAAACAATAATATATAAAACCGTGTGAATTTAATTTTTTATTATATTTTAATTTTGATTTTTATCTTGATTTTAGTCTATTTATTTAATACTTTTTTCCAGTAGTTATTATACTCCAGTGGTAGAGTTAAGAAAAAGAAAAGAGCTTTAAGAAACAAGATATACAAAAATATAGTAAGATGTTGCAAATTATGTTTGAATTTTAATACATTTTTTTACAATTACAAATCTCATACTATGCGACAGTTTTGCAGGATCCCACCAACATGAACTTTTCATTATATCCAAGTCTTCACGGGGACATCCCAGAAAAAAGTCAATCGCATTTTTAGTTTCAAATCTCAATATTTTATTTATTTGCAATCCATATATTGAAATAAATTTATTTGTCATTCATATATCCAATAAAAATAAATAAACTCTGCTTATTTGGAATATTATGCAAATAGATATGTAGTTTCTTTTAGTATTCATCTGCATTGAAATTCGAACAGCGTTACTCCGTGACAAAATTTTCGTTACCTACGCAACGATAAATTGCTGCGATTGTACGAGACCAGCATATTTTTGATAAAATAAACAAAATATTCATCGCGCTTTAAAGAACGAGAGTAGATAAGATAGGAGAGTTCGGGATCACCTCGAATCGGCACCTACGAATCGGCACCCCATATTAGTCCTGCCCCGTACAAATTTTGGGATACTAACCCTACATCGTCAAAATTGCGGGAAATGACTGCCACACCCCCTTTTGGCGGCCATGACATGTGCAAGTGACAAGTTGCAAGTATGACGCATGCCAGTTACAAGTATGACTTTGACAGCTGAAATGTGTCAGCTTATACAATATATGTCAGCTTATATATGTCAGCTGAAATATGAGATCTGAAATATGACAGCTGAAATATGACATAGTAAGTTTTTAAAAAACCGGTGACCAACACTGTCGAAGTGGATCATCTGAAACAAAAAATGGAAATGGATTTAGTTAAATAACAACATAAACTAGTCTTTAATCGAGGGATTTAAAGAAATATGCATTTTTGAGAAAATGGCGGATAGTCAAAGTTAATGGTTCGATTTTCATAAAAGAAAACGGCCGTTTTTTGGCTGTATATAAAAAAGTTGTGGTCAAAAAAAAAATCTTTCGATTAAAGACTAGATTTTTATGTATTGAATAAACCTGTAAAATTTCAAAAAGATCGGTTCAGTAGTTTTTGAGTAATATTGGTCACCGATTTGAGAAATGCTATTTTGAGAAAAATGCATTTAAAGTTTCAACTTCAATTCGGATTCTTACCAGACGCTTCTCGTTCAAAGCCAATATCTCATTCGATTAAATTCGGATTGACTTGAAATTTTGAGGACATATTTTTAGATCTTATACTTCAAAAATATGCAAAAAAATACGATTCTTTCAAAATTACAAGTGGTGCGATCATTACAAGTGGTGCGAAAATTCAAATTAAACTAGTAATCAGCATCCACGGAAACTTACAGTATACGAATATGAAACTTGATAGGAGCAATTTGAATCTACTGCTTCTAGAGAGCAAACTCGCACAAGATCTTTATTATATATGACTAATTAAAAAAAATCTTATAAAATCGAACAATATTCCTAAACATCATTAGTAAACGAGTCAAAATTGAACTTATTGTGCATTGTTAAAAATTTCCTGCATAATATTGACGAACAAAAATAATGGTTTAAGAAACTCGTTCTGAAACCCAACAAAACTGTTTGCAACATTATTTTGAGAGTTATGATGAAGTCCTGATTATACCTCCAATTCATTATTACCTAACATTCAATTATAACATTCATTATTTTATGACAACAAAATATTACTTAGATTATTTTACATTTCGCAATGGGTTGTCCAGTCCATTCAAATTCTACTTTCGTCTCTCTTTTTAATGCGAGTTTTTCTCCACAGATATTTACTTGGCCAAAACAAGTTCATCTTAAATACTAAGTAACGAAAACATGGATTCAGAACTGATTACAAATATTTATTGGACAAGCAAAATATAATTAACTATAAAAATTCTCTTCAGATAAGCATAATTATATTGAGTAGGCTTCCTTCAAGTAGAACAAAATTAAGATGACATTAGCCTATAATACTAATGTTGAACGAATACAAGTCTTTCATAGAAAATTCCAGACACGGGAACCCAGTGGTAACGTTAATCCATTAAAAGGGTGATATAACAATGCTTTTAAAACCACCGACCAATTAGTTTGTTTCACATATACAAGTTATTTATAAAGGTTGTCACAAGACGGTTGACGAACAACCTCGACTTTTACCAACCGCGAAAGCAAGCCGGATTTTGTCGGATTTTGTCTATGATACAACACGATGGACCATCTTTAAATAATGCCCAATATTATATTGTAGAAAAATGGAATGAATATAATATGGTATTCCATAGAAAAATGGAATGAATATAATATGGACCTAATACTGATCTTCGTTGGTTATGCAAAGGCGTTTGATTCAATCGAGGCTAGAACTTTATCCATTTCCATTCCAAATCCATTGGACCAATGTCGTATAGGTTCCCGATATGGGAGGGAAGGTGATACTATATTTCCCAAGCTTTTCACCGTAACACTTGATCACATGTTTAAAAAATTGGATAGATAAAATAGAGTGACAGAAGATTAGACTTTAATGGTGAAAAGTTAAATCATCTAATATCTCTATATCTAAAACGTTGGACGAAGCCACTGCAATTGGAGAACATGGATTACTGGAGAAAATGGAGAACTTAATGATTCTAAATGAATTGGGCTTAACATGAACATCACCAAAACAGAAACTATGTCCATTATCACCTTCAAGCAAGTCGTTACAACAGACGGCTCAATCATCGAGCTAGGTGCGAGTTACAATTATCAAGGGCATAATTTGGTAATGGCAAAAGCTAATCAGAAATATGAGTTTCAAAAACGTATCAATCTTGGGTGGAAGGCATTCAGAAAACTGAGGCATATTTTCAATGTGTCTAAAGCGAATGGAATGACTAGTGTGTATTAGTGCCAGTCATAACCTACGGAGCAGAGACAATAACATTAACAGCGCTAACTTCTCAAAAATTAAGAGTTGGACAAAGAGAGATGGAACGATCCATGCTGAATATATCATTAAGAGATCATAGAATAAATTAATTGGTTCGTCAGCAATCGAAAGTTACCGATATTGTGGCAATTACGAATGGCGAAATTGAAATGGAGCTGGGCTGGTCACATTGCTAGACAAAATGATCATCGTTGGATTCAAAACGAGATGGAATGGCAAGATCGTATTCCTAGCGAAGGTCGTTTGGTACGTCAGAAGGACTCCAGCAAGGTGAACAGATGACATGGAAAGGTTGAAATATAACTGGAAGGAGTAATTAACCAAAAAATGTATACAAGTTTTTACTGCGCAGATAAAATATGTATGAATTTTTCAGTCGACTCAGACTCGACTTAACATCATCCCAACCCAGGACAGACATAAATGGAAGACCTTGGGGGAGGTCTATTTTCAGAAGTGGACCAAAGCAGGCTGATAGATAATGATGATGATGCTGAGAAGTCTATATATAAGTCCGAATGTCCCCATATTCGACACATTTTAACCGTAAGAGCAATCAATAATATTTAGCAATTCTTGATATTCCACAACAGTTTTACTTGTTGTAACAATTCCATCGACTGCTTTAATTGCAGCTTTAATATTAAAATAAATATTGTATTTATAGTTTTATTGTTAGATGCTAATCTGAAGATTTAGTTTCCAAACCAGAAAGCCAGACCTATGTATGTCAAAAACAGGATAACGGAACAAATGAATGCAAAATGAAGACGGAACATTACAGATTCTGAATGGATTTTTTTTTGTAACCTGCCACTGAAAGGACAATGTCATACTGCGGGAAGAGTTCTCTGAAAAACGCAACAAAAATAATTTCACGAGAAATTGGTATGTATATTTTGAAAAAGACGAAAAATATCATTTGAAGAATTTCTTTTTAAAAAATATTATTATTATTAATTGAATCAATAAAATTCTCTAGATCATTTTTTCTATTTTATTTTATTCAAACATTTTTGGAAAATTTGCGATCTTTTCCTTGACGTGGAATTAGCTACATTAACATCACTTTGCGCTAGAATGAATATAAAATTGGAAGTAGGACATGGTTTTGAATTAATTTAGGGTTTTATTTTACTCAATTTTACGTTACTGAAAAGCACCTGTATTGTATGTACATTTTTTTAACACGTTTTGTACTATATGTACATATAGAACACAATGTACAGCACATGCTAGTTAATAAAATGTACTCCAATTGAATTTCTGATCACTACGAAAATGTAAAGGATATTATACCTTGTACGGTTAAATATTAAATAGTAATTTTCTAAAGTACGATGTTCATTTTATTGTGCACGGTAGGCACATGTATTTATATATTTTATTTAATGTTACACGGTTACATTTGTAATATTCGTATTTGGATTATTTAATTTTTAAATGTAATTTAGTTTTTACGCCCCTCTAACTAACTGAAATTGTTACTCATTTTTCTTTTATCTAATTCCGGAGATTTCATTGTATTTAATCTATATCTCCATAATAAACACCCTCATGGGGTTTAAATATTTGATTCTAAATTATCAATCCCTTTATCTGTTACATATGGAATATCTATGTCTTGAACAATTATTGTTTGAGGAATAGTATCAAATTAATTTAATTTGGGGGAAATCGGTTAGATATTAATAGATCGAAAAACTGTAAGAAATTTATCATCTCGGTAATTATAATGTAAATATTTTTTCATTCCTTTCAATAAGTAACTATTTTCACATGATTGAGCAGATGTTACAGGGTGCAAAACTATCATTTTGTCGAAGAGTATATAGAATATATTAAAATAAATTATATTTATATATAAGTTATAATATTTATATAAATGGTAAAATTATAATCACATAATTTGATTAAAATACATACTTTTATTACACGAATTTCCAAATTTCAAAATTAAATTTTATTTAATAATATTCTTGTTTTACAAACATTTTTCACATTAAAAGGCTAATTATTTTTGTTACCCACATAATTATTTTATTATTTATATTTATTATTTATTTTTATTAATTATCCCACAATGCCGGGAAATGGGTGCACGTTTATTTAACTATATATTTTCTTTATTTCATACACTTTTTCCAACTTAAGATTTTCTCATTTTTTCTTTTTTATAAATTTTTTTTATCTGTAATTTTCTTATTTTTCAAAATCTTTTTAACTTAGTTACGTGAAAATCGAGATGAAAAAGACTTTTTTTTTAAATTAAAATAACAAACGATTTTCCATCAATGCATATAACATATGGGGGGAATTAAAATAACACCAAAAATTATAATTTATTTATAATTTTCTTTTAATTCTATAAAATAAATACTACATCGGATCTAATTTTATAAAATTTTCTTATTCCCATTTTCTTAAGTTTAAGAGAAAAATACCGAGAAAATGTATCACGTCCGTGTCCGATCAGTGTGGCTGCCGACTTAAGACTAACTCCGACTCTGAAATCAAACCAGCAAAAATAGTATGACTTTGTATGAATTTTTCTGTATATTTTTTTTTATACAAATGGAAAAGCGACCGAAATGTAGATGAAAAAAATGTATAATAATATGGTATATATTCAGTAGAAGTTATATCAAATCAATATTGAATGGAAATAACATTCATGAATTAGGCAGTATATTTGATGATAGAAATTTGAATTGAAAGAAAAATAACGGATGACAAATTCAGATTCTTAACAATTATATTTAAACAATTTTATACCGATGCGGCCGCTCTTCGATTTATTAATTACTATTGTATGTATCTAGTATATGTTTAGAACTTAGTAAGTAATAACTAAATATATTAAATTTTATCAACTAAATTGATAACTTAATCGTTCTTTTACTATATAATTTAAATTTTGTTCTCTAATTATACACTAATATTTCAGTTTTAATTAAAAATATGCAGGTTGTTAACAATGCGATCATTAATCCCCTGTAGGATTAATAATACTAGGAACGAAGACCAGGCTGAATGTTAGAGTATATTTTGTCAGAATAAGAAAGAGTACACAGAAGCCGGAACAGAGTCATCAACATATTTCGGCATTGCAAAAACAACCAGAACTGAAATCTGAAAATTGGTTAGGTCAGAACAACTTACAATACCGAACTATTAGTAATTAGTTATTCTACTAAATCTACCAAAATCTATCAACATCCATTTAACAAAAATCCAAAATTTGGTTATCGAATTAAATCAAATTCGCCGAAATTCACATTGTACTTGGTAATCTAATCATCTTTATTGATGTTCTGCACGAGTACGAGTACGATTAATTATCGAGAAATATTGTACACATAAACTTGTTTTTGTGCGGTGGATAGATAAATATTATGGAAAAAAATATTTCCATTCAAAGTAATTTAATTAAATGATGATGTACAACATATAATATGTAATGTGATAATAAATATCTTTAATTTTTTTTTTTTTCGTTTTAATTCATATTATTATTATGCCAGATATTTTTCTTGAAAAAATCGTTTTCATCAAATAATAGCAATAAAAATCTCATAAAAAGCCCCCATAAATACAGGTTTATGTGTATTATCACTTGTCATTAATTATGGTTATAAAACAATATAGAATGTGTTGCGTTACCTAGGCGCTTCACCAGACCAACATCCATCGGACTTGTTCGATGGACTGTATTATCATCAATGAAATCTACAATGACGACGATCAGATGTTCCATAGGTTTATGACAATCGTAATAGTAAACAATACTATTATTTTGTTTCTCTTGATTTTAAATACAATAAATTATCTCCTAGGGTTAATACTCATTGACCGATTGATTAAACGACAGTTAATCGATTAAAATCGTGTGAAACGATTAAAATGTTTAAAAATAATGATGATAACATGAAAAAAATAAATAATATTGAAATAATAATAATAATTTTCATTTCGATTCATATGTTAAATCGTTATCGATATTAGTAGTAGGGGAGCCCAAGCGGGGATTTTTTGGATTTACTCGAGCGCGTCAGATATCCAGAGGGGATGTTAAGTGAACC
>JANTOP010033982.1:0-11368 GCA_027564815.1 Symmerus nobilis | reverse complement strand
ACATTTTATCTACAACCAAACTTTATTCTATTTTATGACCAAATATATACAATAAATACCAATTTTCAAATAACATAGCTCATCCAAAAAAGCTCATCCAAAGTATTAAAAGCACAACGAAAGCTCCAGGTTTCGAACCTAATTTTTCACTTTTAAAACTCTATTTCTCTCTACAAAACGGCCCATTAAACGAAAATTCAACTATTCTAAAATAACCCATTAAAAATTTCGATAGCTCATAGAAAGCTTAAAATTAAATATCATTTTATTTAATTTAGAATTAAACATTTATTTGATTCATTAAATTTTAACAAATTAAGAAATCTACGCTAAAAACTTTCTTAATCCATTGTAAGTTCAAATAAAGCTTTAAGTTTTGAACTTAATTTTTTCGTTTTAATATCTATTTTCCATCCAGATATCGGTCTTTGCACGAAATTTTAAATTTCCGAAAAAACTTGCGTCCAAAATCTCGATAGCTCATTCAATGCATATATTTATGCATTATTTCAGGCCGATATGTGAATGTTTCAAGAAAGGACGAACAAGCACAATGAATTCTTTCATGATAATTTGCCTTCAATTCAATTCATTGCAGTTTCAGCAGATATTTTAATTTTCCACGGAGCTTTTTTGCAGTGAAAGCATTTTAGCACCAAAAGTTGTCGATTTCATTTAAGTTTATATATTGGAAGAGAAAATAGATTTGATAATGAATAAAATTATATTTTAATTAAAAGCTTTGGATAAGCTTTCGGAAGTTGCTTAAAGTACTTTTAAGACAATCTGTAAATTCAATGACGTTTAATTATTATTGGGATAGAAAATGGATTTTAAAATATTCTTCCAGCTTTCAATTTTCCACGGAACTTTGCGATTTTCCGAAAATTTCGGATTTCAATTAAATTGAATTATTGGGGGAAAAATTAGATTCCATAGTGACTAAAATAATATTTAATCATAAGCTTTCGATTAGCTTCATACTTCAGGTGTGCTTGCGCATTCTGCCCATTAAACTGCACACCACTGAATTATACGTCATTAGATTAAATATTTTTTGGCGATCCTTTTTTTCTAGAAATTCTTAGAAATAATATGAGCAAAAATCAATCTATTCGATTCGATCATTTAATCATTTATTCGATTTTCGACAAAATTTTGAAAATATATATATATATATTGTAAAACGATTCCTTAAACTTATGGCAGACCATACATATCTTCTATTTGAATCCATTTCGAAATTCTACATTTTCGGGAAATTAAAACGACCGATTTAGTTGAATATTATTTTTTCCAGTATTCTGGACAAGGTAACATAAAAACTTATTTCAAGAGTTTGGGATTTTTTTTTATTTTGTTCGATTTAGGTGTCTGTATAAGTTTACGGGTATAGTCGATCTGAACTCGAAAATCCTATCAGGTATACCCTAGCATATATGGCCCGCATTATACTAAACTTATTCTTTTTAACAATTTGTCTGGAGTCAATCTGCAAAAAAGTTTTTAAATGCACCAATTATATAATTTTTTTTGTCTGCAGTAAATTTTTCGATTAAAATAAACATAAATCTTAAATCGAATTTATCGGGTTGTTTTGAAAGCGCTTATAAACCTGACTATGACTAGGCAGCTAAATTATTGCCGATATATTAAAATGCAAATAAAGAAATATAAAGATATATATTTGAAAACTAGTTAGAATTGAAGTTCCCTTTATATAAATTTAGTATCTAACTAAGGCCATATTCCGAACATCATTCAAATAAAAAAAAATTTAAAAAAACGTTGGATACACCACCCTTACCAAATCCAAAATCGATAATATTGTCGAAAGTTTTATGCAAGTTAAATCGATGTTGGTTACCAATGCATATAATTTTAAACATTTTATCTACAACCAAACTTTATTCTATTTTATGACCAAATATATACAATAAATACCAATTTTCAAATAACATACTACCAATAACTAGTAAAAAAAAATGTCTCCATCCAATAGTGTTATAGAAGGAAACTATACATCGAAGACGTGAAAGAAATCTCCATGTTATATAAATTTTACTGTTCAAAAACGATAGCAAATGTTACGATACCATTTTTTTCTTATATTTGAAGGAAAATATATGGAAAACCTAAAATACAAGATGCTTTAGAATCAAGTTATAGATCCGGTTTGTAAAATTTTTTTACAATACAATTAGAATATGGGTATTAAATCCATTTGTCGCTAGGATGTGGGAAGTCTTATAAGGCGATAGAACGAATCATACCGTAAAGTTCAATTTAAAATTCTACATTTCTTCAATAATAAATAAATCAGTATGTGGAATGGGTATATTTTAAGGTGGACGATTTTATTGTTAATATAGGGCCCATATTATTGAACATTGATACCAATCCTTATCGGGGAGAAGAATTAAAAGGCGACATAATAGGAAATATGTGACATTTGTTAGGATATGATTTCGGTTCGATATAGCAGAATGTATTTTGTATTTTCATATTTCAATTTTCTTTTCGTGAAGCTATAATAAATACAATTTGCAAGTTCTTAAAATTAAAAGCGGCTTATGGTTTATAAATGTAAATTATATGGTATATAGATTTTATAGGTTTTAATTTAATGCCCCAAAGGTCCTTTCAGCATTTACAAAAATTTAATCAATAATTTAAATTATATTTTTTTATGCTTATATTATTTTTGTTATGATTAATGGAACTCAATCTTTACAACTCAAGAATGGATGAAACTCAATATAATTAGGTTAAGACTTACGAATATTCTTAAGTTTCCTTAGAAATATATCCTGCCAAGCCTTGGAAGTAAATCTAAATATTTCAATATAAATATCTAAATAAATACATAATGGAATAGGCATGTACATTAATTTCACTTCTCTTTATAGATACCTCGACGTATGAAACTTACACAAGCAATATGTTGTATTAGAATTTTCCAGAAAAAGGAAAAATATATATACTAATCCAGACCACAGAAAACTAATTTAAATGGGACGAGCAAGACGTGCTATACGAAAATGTTTCTAGTTAATATTACTTATATACGACAATCTTACTATAAGAGAAATATGTTAATGTAATATGTAATGTTAATTCCTTAAAATAATGATAATATCATCCTCAAATTCTTCATCCTTCTAATTAAGAAAGTTATATCCCCGGAAAATTTACCTTCAGAATATATAATTTTCTTGAACATTTCTGATAGAATTCGATCTAGTTCAAGTTCGGAAAATTCCTAATTTCTGAAGACCTAGAAAATTTCACGAACATCACAAAATTTCGCTCACAATTGAAGAAAACAATTTTGAAAGTGTATAGATTAAGATTCATAGTCTGTGACCAGTTTGGTATATATTCTATATGTACGTCTTCGACTATAATTATTTTAATTCTTACGTGATTTATTGGACATGAGATTTAATATACAAAGAGCATTCATAGATCTCTCATTAAATATAACATCTAAATCTTGTACCTTAAGGCCTAATCACAATGTACTTAGAGAAACTTAAGAACTTATGAAAAATGTATCGAAAGTTTCTGAAAGTGTTCGTTGACTTCATAAAACTTAACAACCGGTTATAATGTACTTCTATAACTTCCCCATAAAATCTGTCATCATGTATCAATATAACCATATGATCCATTCCCCTTTTTATGCATTTCAGTTTTCTCAGTAGTTTTGCACGCACTATAATTGATTGTAATAAATTGTAATAAATGAAATAACTTTTTTATCTTTAGAAATCTTATGTTTTTCATTATTAAATATATTGTAGAACACAATTATTTACCACCGCAAATGTAAAAATATAATATTTTTTTTATTCCTGCTTGTCAAATATTATCAAACCTTGCAAAAGCAAAACGAAAAGGTTTGATAAGTTAACGAAAGTCGCTTAAGTACATTGTGATCGGTTGTATGGGGATAGGAACAACCTCACATTTACCAAAGTTTTGTTAAGTTTTTCTAAGTACATTGAGATCAGGCCTTTACTCCTCGTAGGACCTATTGTTCTTAAATTTGCATTGGATATGGTCAATAAGATTTTTTTAAACTTAAGTTTAAGCATTATTATGTTTACGACTACTTTTTGGATAATAATTTAAATCGATTGCCCAGTATCTAACCAGATACTTCCACAGGTCAAGCTCTTAGTATCAAATTGTAGTGAACCTTTTGACTTTCAACAACGTTTGGAATTGGAAATCGTGGTTGTTACACTTACTAAAATTGATTAAATATTTAAGATTAAATTAAAATTTTAAAACCAGACTTTCTTTCAATATTTTCGTGTTATCGATACCAACTATTCTTTAAAGTAGTTACTCATATAGCGATGTGGGAATAAATTTAATTATTCACCAATATCAGGGGCTGTCTATTTTCACAAAACATTTCTTGTAACTAATGGATTAAAAGGAGAATTATTTCATGAGAGTAAATAAGCATTTTTCATTTCTTGGGTCGATCAACTGGCAACCTTATCATGAGCTGTTAAAATATTCGTCATATTTCCTTGGAAGCTTATGTTAAGCGTATTTATTTCTCCGAAGAAATTCGAAAGATATGCCATTTTGGAAATAAATACAATACCCGTTATTTTGGCTTTTAAGTCATTTTTCATGCCATATTTTTTATCCGTTTTTTTTCCATTACAGAAAGAAGGCAAATTTTTCTCGTAGCTAGACCATTCATTGCAACCTTGCCCCGTGATAACCAACGTACTTCTGATGTAGTAACAGCAAATCGAATTTGCTTCCAAGAGGTGTATTTAGAGGTTTTGTCTTAACGTTGTTAGGTTTTAACGGAATATTGACAAAAATATTTCAAATTTGATTGATTTGATAAAGATGATTTTGATAATAATATTGTTTTGTGACTGAACGATAATCCAATCCTTGTCTTTGTGTTTACCCCTCAGAAAATCCAATTTTACCCCTTGGGGGGTAATTACCCCCATGTTGGGAATCGCTGCTTTAGAGGTACTATTATTACTATATATATATTTATTTCGAACAAATTAACTTAGATTTAAGTATTACATAATATACGATATAACAGAGGTGGGACACCTACGGCCCGATCCAACAATTCAATTGGCCCGCGGGACCATCTGCTAACTCGATTAATATTTTTGTAAAACGAACAAAGTTGTTTGTAATACATACTAAACATAAGAACCTAAGAAACTTAAGAACTATTTTCCGAATATCAGTAAAAAGCATGTTTAAATCAAGAAAATGTAAGATTGAGTCAGTTATACATATCTTATTTCCAATTGTAATTAGAAATTAGAAATATGGGAAATGATCAACTATCCGTGAAAAAAAAATTCAGCCAAACTAGATGGACTTTTCTTAATTAAATTTGAAATTGATAAAACTCTGGTGATTTACAAACAGATAACTGGGAAATAATCAAATTAATTTAGCCGAGACTTCTCCCTGAAGTTCATAATTTTTCCGATAATTTTCCGACTAATTTTCTCCTTAATTGGGCTGTTTACCCAATCATACTGAATTTTCCCGCACTTCCTAATTTTACTAACTTTCCCCAATTTTCTCAATTATTCTAAATTTTTAAATTGAATTTCTGAATTCCTGACCGTCTCATTGCATTTTTTTGGATTTTCTAGACTTTTCCAACTATTTCGTCCCAACTTTTTGTCCCTTTTGTAACCATATTACAAGCATTAACAATTTTTTAGTCATATTCTGACTTGTGGTGCCCAAAATTGGAATATATGGAGTTATGTGTCACATTCGTGCCGTTATGGTAGAAATATAGCACTAAATGAAACTCTAGATCACTAAAAATTGGGGTTAAGTGAATTTTGAGCTGTAAGATGGGTTGGGGGTCCTTCCAGTACCCCCAACACATTCAAATTATTGATTAAAATAAATGGATTCTAAAAATGTTGTTAATTTATCAATTTCTGTCGGCTTGGCTAATTATAATCGATTTCCATTAATTCTAAGGCATTTTTCGGGACTTTAGTCAAATGGGCAATTTTCTCTGATTTTTATGGTCTCTTTGGGACCGAAATGGTCCGGGAAAAAATCAAAAAATCCAGAAATTTAGAATTAAACCCGGAAAGTATACAGATAATAAAGGGGAAGGTCATGAAACAAGTTAAAGTTGATAAAAGTCAGTGAGGATATACGAAAATGGGGAAAAGGTTAGGATAGTTGGCAATCAACAAGGAAAAGTCAAATCGCACCATGAGACGAGAACTCTCGTAACTTCCAAAAACAATTTTAAGGTTTTGATTGGTTCTTATGTATTTTTTAACTCTCTTTTCAGTGGAACATTCATATTTTTCATAATTGTCTTCCATTTTGACCTAAAGAAGATGTCTAAATGGAAGATTCGACAGTGTTCCACTGAAAAGACGGTTAAAAAGCACATAAGAATCAATCAAAACCAAAAAATTGTTTTGGAAGTTACAGTTCTCGTCTCATGGTGTGATATAAGGTGTGGAAATTTCCGGAAAGATCTAAAGAAAGGCAGGTCTCGTGACTTTAATTTTAGATGAATTTATAGATGATTTTTCAAGCGATTCTTGATTTAACAAACAAATCTTTCAATTTCAAGGTTTTTTTCAATTTTTATAATTTTCAAAATTTCACATGCAGGAAATTAACGAAATTTCATTCATAAAATTCAATTGAATGCCAAAATATCAATTTTCAAGAAAATAAAATATTTACTTATAATTGACATGAATTTGGTAACCATTTTGTAGATAAACTGAATTTCTCAGACATTTTCTCCGAAATTTCAAAAATCTAAAAACGCAAAATTGTTCATAAACGATATTTCTCATATTTCCAAAAAAATCAACCCCTAAATTTGACGGGCGATTTGCGCCGAACTTGGCTTTTCCACTTAATATTTTATACCTCTAACTTTACTCCATTTACCTCAGTTGTTTGGCATTTACCCACCATTACTCATTTTCCCGGCTTTCTCTACTATTTTCTACTTTCTTAAATTTTCCGGAATTTTTCAAACATTTCCTCATTTCATTTGCTCAATATAATTTTTGATTTTGTTAAGAATGTGGTAAATTTATAGTATAGATTCCTAGAACATTTATCATGTGGCCCTCTACACACATAAGGTTGCGATATAAGTTAAGATAGACAACAATAAACAAATAAAACTAGTAGGATAGAGTTTTATTTTAATTACTAACAGAAATTATTACACAATCTTCTACGATT
Source organism: Symmerus nobilis (assembly GCA_027564815.1). Lineage (NCBI taxonomy): Eukaryota > Metazoa > Arthropoda > Insecta > Diptera > Mycetophilidae > Symmerus > Symmerus nobilis. The sequence continues at coordinate 4,111 of JANTOP010033982.1, read as the reverse complement.
GGACTAAGAAGATGTGAAGAGGGTTGAAATGAACAAATTTTTTGTAGGATTCTTATATATGAATATGTATATATAACTTGGTTTACTAAAATACTAACTTTACACGAAAATTGTTTTAAACTTTAACATAAGCAACATTTGATTACTTAAAATATATACCTACTAATACTAAGGTCAGCTTTAGTAGAAGAGGTATCAAACTTTATTGATGACTTTTACTTTATGATAGAATCATGTTGAGAATTTTGAACAAAATAAGATTTTACAAAAATATTCCAAAATGAAATTTATTTTAATATGTAAAAGTCGATATGTGCCTTTTCGATTTGGCCCATATCAAACCAATAAAAACATTTGCTCTGACAGGTGGAAAATCTTTTGCCAAATCGTGAACCTAAAATAATACCAACCTAAATAAAATATTAAAATATCTAAATGAAATCAATAATATCAATATTTCAAGGATGGTACATATATGTACTCTTATTTATGAAATGAAAAAAGGATAATACTATAAGGTTGAATGAACATTATGCTTGCGGTGATATATTATACATACCGATCATCTGACTTGAATGTGTAAAATTTTTGAAATACTTTTATTTCGTATTGATCAGAAATATGTACCTTATCCGATATAGTGAAAAAAATTGTGAATTTTGACAGTTATAAATGATAATTATTAGTATTAAGAAGACTTAAAACCACAAAAAAGTATAAAATTAAATTAAAATGCCACGTCGAACATCAACATCAGTATCGGCTGGAACACAATCATCGACCGCTACAACGATACCACAAATATCACCGTCATTGGTTAATCTAAATTATGTCGGCACAAATAATTCTAGTAGTTGTTTAGATATATCTACGAAAATATACACAAAACACTCAACTAAAAATAATCCACGTATTGGTGATACCTTATCAATAACCGATCCACTAATTGATTCGGTTGCCAATACTAATAATAGTGACTGTAACACTCCCTTATTAGTGTCAAATGAAAATGAAAAAGTACCCTACCGTCAACATTCGAATTCACCCCATAATTATCGTTCATTATCAACAGTTACATCTAGCGATCTACTGAATTTCTATCGATCTACACTGCCTCATACTAACCGTTATGTGACACCGGCCGCAGATGATTGGCGTATGTATATAGTTGTATGTTTGATAGCCATAGCATGTTATACAAGCGGTATACCCGGTGATTTTGTACATGATGATATACCGGCTATAACATTGAATAAAGATGTATTGGGCACCAGCTCCATATCGCACGTATTCAAAAATGATTTCTGGGGTACACAGATGGCGGATATTAATAGCCATAAATCATATCGACCATTGACGGTGCTGTCTTTTCGGTGAGTATCAAAATGGAAAATCTAAAATAAAAAAAAATAAATGGTAATGGGTTACTCATACTTTTAGCACGTACCACTTTATGTTTTCCCCGGAAATAAAGTTATCCATTTATAATGTTATTGCCGTCCATAGAAAATCAACCCTAAACGTAATATATTTTATATTCGAATAAAGTTTTATGTAGTAAAACATGTAATATATTACGGTTGGAATAAGTTCGAGTATAAATGCAATTGGAAAATAAAAATTTTTAGAACACTTCTTAAGAATCTCTCATCAAAATCTAAAAAAAGAATAAGAAACATTTAAAGTATTAGGTTCATTTAACAGAATTTTCAAAATTAAGTTGTATTCCGTAATGTTGGCATATTAAATTATTTTTAGCGTATACAGATCCGGCGATTAATTTGGTAAAATTTTTTGGAAAACGTGGCAGTAGTAAATATCTATATAAATATTTGTTAAAAAATTATTATCATTTATCAAGTTGTCTTATATATACCATCAGTTATTTATCGATTTCATCTCATTTTTAAATAGCCGTCCACAACAAAGCGGCCCCCACTGTTGACAAAATAATTACTAAATTTATTTATTTTATTAATTCTACAGAAAATAAATAGCATATTTCAGACAAAAAAAAAATATTCCCATTAAAAATATATGTGTATATTTTCTGGAGAATGATTTATTGGATTGTAGCGGATATTTCCCTCTTTTTGTTCAATTTTTTGTAAAGAAAAAGTACGAAATCCCGGCAGGATTTTAAATGATATTGATTAAGTTTTCTTTTTATTTTCGTAAGTATATATAGTAAAATGGAAAAATCGCGATGCGGGAGGCACTTCATTATTTTCAATAATGTAGAACATTATTCTTTTAAATTGCCTTCCTGGATCCTCTATTCCCATCAACCAAATATAATTCATCTTTTGACTCAATTAGAAATAATAAAGTTTGTAATAAGAAAATTCGTACCGAAAAAAGTCAGATTTTGTATTCATGGGATTTTATTATTATAATGTTAAGAAATGGAAAAATTATGAAAAGAATGAAATTATTCTTTTCATATGGTTGAGTCCAATTGAAATGAAACAGCAGTGGCCAACCGAAATTTTATTACCGAGAGAAAATAAATATGAAAATATTAGAAGTAATCATCATATAATTTAAGATATAAAGATTGATTTACAAGATAATAAATTTGATATATTGGTGAGTAATGAGTATATTTAATACTCCGATGAGGAGTCTGTCATGATGAAGATGAAGACTTTCTTTTCCTACTACGATCTCGATTTAATAGAAAATCACTGAGCCATCGTCGTTGTTTTAACATATTCTCAAAGCAATACAATTTAATCTATACATATATGGCCATGTGGCGGTGGTCTCTGGTCTCTGGTGGTACTGGTCTCCGCTCTCCAAAAAATGAAATGGGTTTATAACATTTAAGTTATACATTAAATATTTAACTTCCTTTGTTAATATACAATTTATAATGTTAGATATCCTGTAAATTGAAAAAACATCTAACTAAACTAGTAAATTCTGAGAATGCCCCACCCCCTCAAATCCCTTTACGATAAATCTATTATGCCAGTGGTTCCCCTCATCCCCCATTGTCTAGCGGTAAAGTTCTGGGACAGCTTTTTCTAAACTTTTGTAATTTCCAGCACTGATTGGTTCCCAGCACTGATTTCTGGCTCCTTGACATTCCAAACAACATTGCCATACATAACTTTTACGTCAGACACCATCTAACAGTTATTTTGGTATTCAATACTCAAGCCATAATAGTGGTTCCCAGCACTGCCTGGGTCCATTCACAACTCTTGCGATGGTTTTTTGGTTTTTAAGTTTCCCAGCACTGGATGGTTCCCAGCACTAATTTTTTACAAATCCTCTTGACATTCCAAACAACATTGCCATACATTGGTATTCAATACTCAAGCCATAATAGTGGTTCCCATCACTGCCTGGGTCCATGCAGTTGTGTAACGCTACCACTCTTGGTAAAGGATCTCCAATTGAAAAATCATCTAACTAAATATTTAGTTGTAAGAAAATCAAAATTTGTATTATTCTTAACGATAACACGGTAATTTGTATTCTTAACGGTAACGAATAATAGACACAAACTATTTCATATATAATTTAATTTTGATAAAAAAAAACCTTTAAAAGAGAGAACAAAGGCATCATACTATTTGAGAATGCATCAAAATATTTTCAACTGTCCTTTTGATTGGGTAAAGTCGGGAGATGTGGTATACCTTTTTTGAAGAGAAAAAAACAGGAACATGAACTTTATTCATATCATTAAAAATATAGTTATATATCGAACCGATTCGGTTAAAAAAACTGTTTTCTTTAAATTCATTATAAAACGCCATTTCCCCCACGGTAAAGGGTGATATGGCGAATTATTTTTTTTTTCAAATTTTTGTTTCCGCATTGGTTACAAGTGTTAACGAAAACGGTGCATGAATCGTGACATCACTTTCACGGATAAAATTCCATTGGTAAAATTGACTACAATCGTTGTTTAATTTCGCGTTGACAAACGACCTTGGTATTGTTAAACAATGAAACATAGTTGATTTTTGCAAAAAAAAATCGTAGGAAATATACAACTAAATAGTCATTTTAATTGTACATACATTGACTATTTAAATTGTTCATTTACCACCAAAAGTTGTTTCTTATACTATTTTTAATTGTACACCAACCATTT
>JANTOP010033971.1:0-11369 GCA_027564815.1 Symmerus nobilis | reverse complement strand
CTTTTAAATATTCAAATATTCATAACTAAGTCAATTTATGGAATTTTTGAGCGGGACAAAGTGTATTTTGTTCATTTATTTATCTAGAAACAGAAAAAAATATTAACTCGGGTTTTACCTCGGTGAAGATAAGGGCCCTTTTCCCTGTCACTGTCACGATCACATATTTAAAAAAAAAATTATTATTGATACAGCAGTGTGAAGCGTTTTACAAATGTCCCATCATGTAGTAACCGCATAATTTGGTTTAACATTGGGAAGGACAATTAACACGTTATATTTGTCTGTATGTAATTTGCCGGATTGATTTTGGGTTCCCAGCTTTCTTGACAAAATTTTATCGATTTAATATATTTTCTAGAGCCGTTTCTAGAGTCATTTGGAAATATTTCACAACTATACGGATACAATCATTTTTTTGAAAGCGAGGTTCCTTCATCTGGAATTAATGATAATTTAAGTTTTGCAATTTATTCATTCAAATATAGCAGTGTATGCAAAGCTAATCAATTTCAAGCTGTTTCATAAGATATTCTACATCTAATTAACGATTTTTCCAAATACATTTACATTTAAATTAAGCTTTTAACAAAATAGCAATCATTTTATCAATTTTTCAATGATTATGGACACTGTACTGTGTGATGACTGATGAGATATAAATTCTGCAACCCTAATATGCCAATAAGTATCTGTCATTTTAATTGCAAATGGGATGTGTATGAAACTCAAATTTATTTATTATTTAGATTTAGATTTAGACCAATTCAGGCAGGCAGCCAACCCAATGTAATAAGCTTTATATAAAAAATATATATCGTTCGACTGCTTTTCTTCTCAATAGAGAGTTGACCTTATTGATGACATAAACTTTTAGTCTGTGGTTAAATTGGTTAAATATAAGTGACGTGGGTGTATTGAAGCCCGATAAGTTCTATCTGCTTCTCTCCTCTCTCGCTCTCTCTCTATCTCGATCTCTCACTTTCTCGAATTTATAAATTTTGTTATCAGTAGATACTCAGCTGTTTCAGTTTGTAGTTGCAATTATATTTGTTATTGTAAAAATCTAGAATGTAAATTTAATTTAATTGATTACTGTCGGCGTGGGCTAAGTATTTAAGAACTAGTTATTGAATCATTTTAAACTTTCAATATTTGATAATAATTGGCCGATTTTAACTCAACAATTTTTGACTGGAATAACGAGTAAATGGTAGATCAAATCGAAATGGATTTTTTTTTTATTAATTTCGTTTTATTTATAGATAATTTGGATTTTTTATTATAATAGTACTCGATTCTATTATTATTCTGTCTAAATTAAATGTATTAATTAACTTCGAGGGGTAAGTATTTGTTTTCAATTATATGTAGATAGATTGTAGATTTATTTTAAATTATTGATTTTTTAAATACTTATCTCATTATCTCAATGTCATCTAGGTATTTAACCCGTGTAATAAGTTTTTGAAAGGTTTTTTTGTAGCAAAAGTTTGTGTATGCACGACTGTGTGTGTACCTACAAACCTACGTATGTACGTAACATTCACATGTACAGTTATTTATATTTTTAAATTAACTTTAAATAAACGATGAGAAAAAAAATACTTTCACTAAATGTTCTTTCTGTTTTGATAAGGAAGATAGTAAAATTTAGATGGGAAGGACTGATTACTTTATTTTTTATTGATTTGGCAAAATAAAAAAATAAATAGGGCAAACAGTAGATTATAATTTCCATTGTGTAAACAAAGATATCTTAAAAATAACTAATTCGTATAAGTAATATTTTAATCAGAAAATTTTATAATTAAATAATCTCGGATAGCAAGTCAGCCCTGCCAAACATTCGATTCATAATCATTTAAGAGAGCGGAAAAATTCTGTTCAAAGTCAAAAAATAAGTTGAAATTTAATTCAATTTCCAAAACACGTTAATTAAAGTTAATGGAAATTGGATGAATATTCACCGAGATATATGTATGACTTATATTAATCGAAATATATACATATATGCCATAGATTCTTAATAATTTCAAAAACAAAATCAAAAATTATTTGGTTAATATATCCGAATTCCGGTTGACTTAAGACTACTAAGCTACTATAGATGGCGTCTACATACTACTACCAAAAATGTGGTGCACTAAATGGTTGAATTACCTACATTCTTTCATTATAGATAACTTAGCGAATTTTAACATTTAAAATAAATAACATTTAAAAAAAATTTAATAATAGGGTGGGTATCCTCTATCTAAATGGATCGTAATTGAAAAATTTGAGAAATAGACAGTATTTATTTGAGCACAATTTTGCGTCATATTTTCCATATTGAGATATAAATGTTTGAATTTCCCGACAGTTTATTTAAGATTATTTCGGCTCAGATCAAATTTATAAAATCAGGCTTCGTCATGACACTTATCCCACCGAGTTCTAACTATGTTAAAATTCTTACAATTCTCGTTAAATATGTATGTACGTGTATCGTACACCACGACACAAAGGAGCAATATACTACGATGGTCCTTAATAAGCGATATTTGCAGTGATCTTCAGCACTTAGTCATTCTTTTAATAGAAAGTTAGAATAGAATGATTTAATAGAATGTTAACGACAGATTAACAAATTAGCTATTCATATTACATTGTCTTCGGAGAAGAAATGTCGCTTACAATATTACAATATACTATCTCTTATCATTGTGAATTTTATTAAAATTATAAGTAATTTTTTGATTGGAGACTCAAAACGTTTTTAGTATCATGCATTCTATAAATAATAATTTGTGTGGGCGTTCTTAAGAAAGTCTGAATTTTTCCTCTCAAAAAACAGATAATTTTATTGCAATAATCCGATTATATTACATTGTAATGTAAGTTTTCGTATACAAACAGTTGTTGAAATCATCAGCCTGGGACAGATAGGGGGCTATCTAGTCACCTAACGTACATACTTTTGATTTTTGATTTATTTTTCAAATTCTTATTGTAATTTCAAATCCTCATATCTAACTTCTTTATTTAAATAAATTGTATACTTTAGGTAGTGAAACCATCGCACGACGAACGTAATGCAAAACATTTAAATTAAAAAAAAAACGGGAAAACCGAACATTTAAATTCATTAAAAATACGATGTTGAATTTGGATAATTTGGTGGCTCGGTAAATTTTGAAATACAATTACAATTTCTCCTACATCTAAATTCTTCAAAATTATAGGTATCAAAAGAAAATTGGAACATACGATAAACAACCATGGGAAATGAGTGTCGAACAGCGGATAATCAGTGGCTTGTCAAGAGAATCGCTTAGAAATACCAAACTGCAAACAGATTTAATTGACGTTGATTTGGTTAGGGGTAACTAACTAGCATATTGAACCTTAATACCACTGAATCTAGAAAAAATTACCATTTTTAATTTAATTTTTAGGATCATCATTCCCAAAAGCCAAACCGAAACAGAGTTTCCTAACTGTTATCCGTTTAGCAATATTACGATTATTCTTTATGCCCGTTTATGCTAAGTGGTGGATTCGACAAACATCACCAAATCAATTCGCATTTTTGCTATTCCTATACATGTTACAAATTTTTAGTTGGGCGATATACATGTATAATACTCAACAAACCGAACAGGGAGCCGATTCAGGAGTAGTAATTTTAATCGCTAATTTTAATCTCCTTTTTCCATTCAATAATTTAAATACATTTTCAGCACATCGTTTCCATATCCGAGTTATTAATCCCATTATCCCTGAGTCTTATATTAAGTGGGATTCATTCGCAAATTGTTGCTACATCATCGATTGCGAGTACGGAACACCCGAATCGAAAAACTCCAACGAATAGTCGACGAAATAAACGAAGAGAACGATTGAAACGGAAACGAAGAAGTAAGGATCGCCGACTATCATCATTAACAATCGATCCAATCGAATTGAATAGAAAATCTAAAATTGATTTATATAGAAAACGATCGGTCCTTGATCGATCGGACAGTAATATTGAACGATCTGATAGTAGTTTTATAAGTAAAAGTAATTTAAATGTTTGTTTCGATATTGAACGAAAAGAATCAACACGTATAACGGATGATGGTCTTCGGCGACGGATCGTTCAATTCAATTTATCTACACAAACCGAACCGATTGACGGTTCGTCGAATGTGGACCCGACCATAAATCATGAATTATCGGATCAATTAAATTTGAATATTGATTTGAATCAAAATCGTAATGATATTGATGGAAATGAAAATGATCGTGAACCGGTACCGGTCGTTATTGGTGGTGACGACGATGGATTCGAAAGTTTTAATGGTAAAAGTTCGAGCAGTGAAGATAATGAAATTGAACGGCCGCGTATTCAAATTCAACAGATCTATGATTGCCCAACAGTGTCTGGTGTACAACCTAACCGGACAACAGAAGATTCGAAATCGGAAAGTGATACCGATACTATAAAAGAGATTCGATTAAGTTGTCATAGTATGAAATCTCCTAGTACGGCTACAAATCAAAATGACAGCAGTGAAGTAGATGATTGTCCCGATGATGAAGATGATCATCGAACGATATCATCACCCGATCATTTTACCGATCAAACAACATCCGGTACCGAATGGTTGGGTATCACAACGAATAGTGATGAATGCAGTTATGAATCTGAATCTCAATGCGATGAGTCTGATAATAATAATTATGATTTTACACCGACGGTTATTCTGAATCCGTCATCAGGTAATGTGGACCGAATTAGTTGCACGATTTGGGATGGCAGGCAAACAAAAAAAGCTGAAATGTCCGTTTTGGAAATATCGTCAGCCATTATACGTCGAGTGGAAGTAATGTCAGAGACGTGTGATTATATTTATATTGGTTTAGCGTTAAGTACGATTATTTCATTGGTGCCCGCATTTTGTCGTGTATGCGATTCGGTGGACACGAATTCAACCATTGAGACGGTGAATTTTATGGATATACCAACGATGATATATGAAACGACAACCATGTCGGGTGGATCATTTTTGGGTTATGCATTTGGAAGAGTGGGATGGGAACGAACGGTTTTGATTATTGGATTTATTTCCCGAATTTGTTTGACATTTTTATTCTTTTTTTTGCTGACCATTTCTGAACGAACGTTTAAGCAACGGTTTTTGTATGCCAAACTATTTTCTCATTTGACGTCATCGCGGCGTGCCCAATCTTCGGATGTACCGCATTTCCGGTTGAATAAAGTTCGGAATATAAAGACATGGCTAAGTGTACGGTCATATTTAAAGAGACGGGGACCTCAACGTTCGGTGGATGTTATCGTGTCCACATCATTCATACTAACTCTTTTATTGTTAGCTTTCCTAAGCGTTGAATGGCTCAAGGATTCCGTTCGCTTACATTCACAATTGAATTTGGAAGCGCTGGCATGGGCATGTGGTATCGGTTGCTTTCTGTTACGTTTCATGACATTAGGAACAAAGATTAATCGGAAATATAGAAGTATTTCGGTTTTAATTACGGAACAAATTAATCTTTATTTACAAGTAAATTCGGAGAGAATCAAGAAATATATATTTAATTAATTAATTCAATTTAATTATAGATTGAGCAAAAGCCAAATAAAAAAGATGAATTAACAGTCGCTAACAGTGTACTTAAATTGGCCGCAGATCTCATTAAGGTAAGGTCTCATTTAAAGATAAGTAACTGTTTCAACAACATATTTTATTTATTTATCTATTTATAAAATATAAACTAAAGGAATTGGAGTCGCCATTTAAAATATCCGGCCTAAGTGCGAATCCATATTTGTATACAACGGTTAAAGTGGTTATTCTATCTGCATTGTCCGGTGTCCTAAGCGAAATGTTAGGTTTTAAATTAAAATTACATAAAATTAAGATAAAGTAGTAAAACATTGAAATAAAACTTTTGATATTTGGTCGATATATTCGAACAGATACCGCCATTACAATTTAGCTACAAAACGGCGAAGAAATTGTAAAACTGATGGAAATTCTGATTTCAAAGATTAGAAGATGTTAATATGAAAGGTAAATTTAATTATGTAAATAAAATTATATACAAAAAGTTTATTTTTAATTGAATTAAATAATTAAAAAAAAATCTGTGAATATATTATGATGAAATATCTATCATATGTACCTTGGAAAATATTATGATGATATGTAATATCAAGTAATTGCAATAAACAAAAATATTTAATTCCTAAATAATCTAAAAACTTAAAATGTCCTGTAGTTTTATTTAAAAACTATTTAGTTCTAGGATTAAGACGAAGTTGTACAGCCCAGACTGACCCAAAGAGGAACAGACACAAATAAAAACATAGTATGGGTACAGCACTTTATTGTGATTATGGTGTGTCCATGGGTGTAACATATATTTCTAATTTGCTGGTGAAAAATAGATAATGTTTTTCATTATAGGTACATTCTACTTTTAGCACGGTTTTTAAAAATCGCAGCATAATCACGAGGTTTACGCAAACACGAAGTAAATAGCAAATATTAGCAAATATTATTTACTAAGTGGTGTTCAACTTATGAGCATTTAATCAGCTGTTTTTCATCATTTTTTTTTTATGTCAAAATATTTCAGTTCCTAAGTTATTGGTAAGTAATTTTAGTAATTTCTTGGAGTAGGCTGTTTTATATGCTAAATTCAAAAATGTTATTGCTTACTCTACAATAATTTGGAACAATAATTTCTTGTAACTTCTTTGGTATTATTATCCAACAAGGTTCTTATACTACACCTTACGATTCTGAAATTAATGACAAATAGTCATGCTAATATCGCTCTTTGCAGCATTAACAACGCTAGGCGTCGACAAATGCTTTATGATAGTTGCATATTTACATGTTAGGGCCTGAATAAGTTGACGATTCGATAAACGATAAACTTATTCAGGCCCTTAGTCTCAAACACAATTAACGAAAACTTTGAAGGTTTTCGAAGACAGCTATCATTATCCATGTCATGAAAAATTTTATTGAAGCGTTAAGTACATTGGCTAGACTAGAATGCTTATATCTGAATAAGCGGCTTCAAAAATAACATTTTTGGATTCAGATTTTAGGTTTACTTGGGTGTCCCTGTCCATCCCAATCGGGTATCGAAATAGCTGATATAAAATCTAAAATAAAATCGATATTAAACCATATCAGCAAGAAATTAACATTTCCAAAATATTCTTGCTCGCTCATAAGTCCTACTCGCTGGTGCCTCTCTGAACTCACTGAACTACGATAGCAGTAAAAAAAATAAACTAACCAGTTTTTCCTTTTTTCAGGGTTTCCATTCCGTACAAAATTTCGAAAAACAAAATATGAGATGGATATTAATTTTGTAAAAATATGCGAATATAAACTGCAAAATGCGCAAAATTTTTGGAAAGGAATTAAGTTGCTCGTACTTAAACCTCACATAGTTAATAAACGCTATGCTGGAGCAGTTCAATTACTCCATTCCTCATTTACCTGTTCGGATACGAATTCGACAGAGAAATTAATTGGATCCATACCGGTTCTATCAACTGTAGAGCCAGAACCATTTCAAATAAATAAAGCTTTAATGAATTTTGGAATACAATCAACAGAAATACCGTTAGTGGAATTCGGTAATAGTATGGATGAAATTGGAAGTAATCATAGCGTAAATTATTTTGATATTGATATTGATGGATTTATTGTTGTGAATCGAATTCTACCAAAAAATTTAAAAGCATATACAGAGCGATATGAATTAGTAGTAATTGGTGAGTAAGATACGGTTTATTTGAAACATCTTATTACATGATCCCATTCTGTAACATATAGATTTGAGATTGCATTTGGTATTATTTATCAATCTTGGTATTAGTACTGACGCACTTCCTTATTGCATCAAATTGAACAGATCGAATGATTCAATTTCGGTGAATTATTTTCATGAGGAGCACTTAACATCAAGGCATTCAACATGGCTCGCAAATAAAGTGACTACAAAATTGGTCAAATGGATTGAAACGTTTGATGAATACAGTAATAATAATCATCTAGCATCTGCCGTACCATCACTATCACTAATCGAATTCGAGCAATACAATAAATTGTATAACGAATTAAAAGATCGATACGGAAAGCAATTGGTTGAGGTAATATTTTATATTTCGTTAAGACAGGGCACTGTCACTGTTAAAAATCTCTTGCTATTTTAGAATTGGACTGAGCAAACTGATCCAACGAAATTTGTTTATGAAGATATTGGAATAGCCGCTTACTTAATATGTTTGTGGCGTCAAGAACGGATTACATTAAATACAATGAAATTGCAATCATTCGTTGATTTGGGATGCGGAAATGGACTTCTTGTATACATTCTAAACTCAGAAGGACATCCTGGGTTGGGTATAGATTTGCGTAAAAGAAAAATTTGGGATAAATATCCAGAAACGACTATTTTGAAAGTCGAAACGATACGACCATCAAATACATTCTTATATCCGGATATCGATTGGATAATCGGTAATCATTCGGATGAATTGAGTCCTTGGGTACCGGTAATCGCAGCAAAAAGTTCATATACTGCTCGATATTTCCTACTTCCCTGTTGTGCATTTGAATTTAATGGCAGAAAATTTCAACGGCGCCGTTCCACAAAAAGTCAATACAATGATTTTCTAGATTACGCTAAGGAAGTTTCTGATATTTGTGGTTTTGAGACTTGGATTGATCGTCTCCGAATACCTAGCACCAAAAGAGTGTGTTTGATCGGACAAAATAGGATTTATAAACAGTCAGAATTTGATCAATACTTAATTAATATCGACAATTTTATCGATCGACATAGTAAGAATGAACGTTTCGAAAATGAAACGAACAATGAATGGAGTAAAACATTTAAAGTTCGAGATCTAACCGAAAAAATACAAAATTGTACGAAAGTTGATAAGGAAATTCAAGATGAGATCGTTCAATTTGTTCTAGATCAATTGTTGATAAAAAGAAATTTTGTAGATGAATTTCCGAATTGGAATGTTGGTGGTACTGTTACCCTTAATCAGCTAGCACAACGAATTCAAGGTGACCGTTTAAAGTATTTGAAATCTGAAAGTGGTGGTTTACAAACATTGTTACGGAATCGACATCAACTGTTTGTTGTTAAGCAGGGTACAGTTCAATTACGATTACCAGAAAAATACGATCCCTGTAAAATGGATAAACCAGGATTCGTTTTTAAACAGAAGGAATGTTGGTTTCATCATCACCATCCCGATAGGTGTCCGTTTTCAGACGTCGATTGTAGTTTTAAACATTAAAACATTACGTTATTAAGCTGTTGGTTTTTGAATACAAAAAACATTATTAGAAATTAGTCAAATCCTTTTTATTTAATTTTACAATATTTCGAAAGTTTGCATAGCATCTTATTACATGTTCGGACATAAAACTTCATCATCTTTGGTAGTTACAATTTCAGCTTCGGCTATAAGATTTTCCCTATATACACTCTGACGTGATATTTGCTCAGGACCCTTTAAAGCGTTCGTACGTATAAAGTCAATGATTAAATCCGGCTCAACTAAGGACATCTCAAAGCTTTTACCCCACGTCAACAACGCTAATGGTCGTACAGTTTCCAGCAAATCGGTAGCTGATATCATATATCGAAATAGACATTTCTTAACGAGAGATTTCAATTCATTAATCTAAAAATGAGGAGAAATATTTCTTATAAAATTTTGTAGAAATGGAGGGAATGTAATAATCGAATACCTGAGATTCATATGCACAGGGATGGTAAAGCATTACCACAGCCCCATGTTCTAAATTGTGTACCCACCGTTGTGGTGGAACGTAGATATATTCACCATAAACTGGCCATATAGGTCGATGAGTACCACTTAAAAATTAATTTAAAATTATTTAACAAATTATTAACAGTAATAAAAATATAAATTACAATGTCGGTAATCGGTAGTCGTATTCAATTGACACGTTAGTACATCGATGGAGTGCCTATTTCAAGGAATTAAAAATCAGTAATTATATAGATCGTTAACAATTTAATTAATTAATAATACCCGGTATGCTGGAGGAATTTCGTATTCCTTATAAATCGGTTGTATCGAACTATTTGGCCAAAAATCTAATTTATTCTCAAGACAAATATGTCTTGCACGATGGTTTTTATTATATGGATCGTAATCCAATTGTAAATTGGTCTTAAATGATAAGTCATATTAATTGTTCATTATTTTAAAAATATTAAATAATAAATTTACCTTTCCATCGTCACATAATTCATTTACTTTGCCCATTGCCATCCGATGGTATTGATCGGTCACTAATTCAACATTGTGATTAGAATTTTTATAAACCAATTGTTCATCTGATTCTCCAGGTTTATTAGGAAACCATGTCCCTTTCCATTTATCATTAACTAAAAAATTAATTAAATTAATAAAGAGGACTGTTTCTGGAACCTTGAATATTTTATTCAAAATTATATGTTGAATTTGCATACTAGATTGAGTTATAGGTTTATGAATCACTAGGAATTTACAATAAACTGGTTGCACTATTATAATTACAATTTTATGCATTTATTTGCTTGAGGGACTTTTAATAGAAAATAATTATCACTTAAATTTTTCCAATAGATTAATTGATGCCATCAAGTATTGTGTTCTAAATTCACTTATAGATAAATATGGAAAAGAAATAAAAATGATTTAGTTTTTAGATAAAGTTCTAGCAATTAGTACAATTAGCTTAATGAATCTCTTAATCTTGAAACTATTGTCCATATGTTACGCATCTTTAAAGGTAAGATTAAAGGATCCTTAACATTGTAATTTAAATATAATAGATTAGACTCACCTTCTTCGCCAGCATTTTGTTTTGATAATAAAATCGATATAAAAATAATTAATAGTTGATGAAACATTTATTATTTATACACTGTGCAATTATCACTTATTAAAACTAATTGATGATACGTTTACTAAAAGATACTTGTACGAATGAAAGATTACTGTAAGTATGAAAGATTTGCTTAGCCTATCGACTTTGACTACACAAAACTGTTGTTTATGCTTTACATACAACTAAAGATTAGATTGTGTATATTATATATGTAGTATTTATGATCGATACTTTACAAGAGTTATTACACGACGAACTCCCGATAGGCAAATATGTATGGTTCAAATAAAAAAGTAAAACTTCTTGTTGTTTGATTACTTAAGCCTACTAATACAATCTTTGTATCTTACTTAATATCGTCTATTTAGAACAAAAACTCACTAACTACATTTTCATTTTTTCGAGTCATGATGCTTTCTGTATACATTT
>JANTOP010033960.1:0-11370 GCA_027564815.1 Symmerus nobilis | reverse complement strand
AAAAAAATTCCATTAAAAAATGTTGACAAAAAAATGAAATAAAGGAAAATTAGAAGTCATAGATTTTTAAAAACATCATAATTTGCTCAGAAAATTTTTTTTTTCAAAATCCTGAAATTAGTTTTTAGTTTAGCTTATCCTGTATTTATGAAAAATTTTTTAAGTAAATCGAGTGAATGTTTTGTTCCAAAAAAATTCCATTTGAAAATATTGATCGAATTAAGCAGAGTATAAACTGAAGATTGTTTAAAAAAAGGGTTTTACAGAACTCATAACTCGGCTAGAATTTTTTTCCCAAATCCTAAAATTACTTCATAATTTACTTCATCAGATATTCAGTTAAAAACTTTCAGTTAAATCGAGTGAACCTTAAAAAAAAAACATTTTAAAGTTCTGATTAAAAAAAGCATGAAAATTAACTTTTTAATATTTAAGAAAATCATAGATTTTTAAAAGCTCATAACTTGCACAGAAAATTTTTTTTTTTCAAAATCGCAAAATTAGATTTTAGTTCAAGTCCTCTAGTATTGAAGAAAAAAATTTCAACCAAATAGAGTGAAATTTTCTTAATAAAAATTCAAATTTAGTTGTTTCAAATTTTAATAAAATAAATGTGATAATTTACAAAAATTTGAAGAAATCCATTCTAATTTCAGGGGATACGGTGATTTCCCGTCGATTGCTTAGCCACCGAGTTTTCTTAATTTTCTTTACTTTAACATATAAGTTCATAAAAAGCTCGATGAAAGCTTTTAAAGCTGGGGTAATGATTATGGAGTCACCCAACCCCTACACATATACGGCAATATCCTTCATACGGCAGTTAAGTCCATCTGTCTCAGTAACAGTAACTCATTGCCTAGATCTTATTCTATAAATTGATCTTTCGACTAGATTAACTCGTAAATTAGTTCTAGGAATTTTCCGAAGTTAGAAAAATTTACAGTTTGAGATGAAAGTATATCTACCTCGGCGGTATGGGTACCCCGGTTACACCATAATGCGAATTCCGTGGAGTAGATCTCGTTACTCTACAGATGAGTACGAATAGTAGTTTTTGTAGTTTATTAATTAAATTAAATTAATTTTTATTCTCTAATTATTTCTAAAAATACTTAGAAATTAAATGATAGGAATCCAGTGGAGTAATTCTCGCTAAGAATTTACCTCGCGAAATATTACAACAAAAATCGGAAAAACAATTGTCGTCATTTTTTTCTCGAAAATCCGCATATTTTTTAAGAAAGAAATGGAATTTGTCATGTAAAAAAATTATGAATAGGGGTGGCGAGAAACCCCTATGTAGGGTGGCGAGAAAAAATCATGTTTGAATTTTCTGGAATTTGAATAGAATTTCAGAATTAACTGCCCCAAAAAAAAACCCTACACCCCTAACTAAATTGACTACAATTTAATTGTAATTTGATATCAGGAGATCTCCTCCCAAGACCCAACTTATATTTTTAAAATACCCTCAAAAATCAACATGTAAAAAACCAATAAATTCGATTGATCTTTATTAAAGATTTTTCAAGGAATCAAAAGAAAATCATGTTTTTGGTGATTGGCGGTGACTTTGGTGACTTTAAATATTCTATGAAGTTCTAAAAGCTCGCCTATTTATTGCCAGATACGAATGGTTCCTAGACCTGAAACTTATGTTAATTAAATTAAATTAATACAAAATAATTAAATAATTTATTCATTGATCTAAATATATTCATTGAATCACATCCTCAATCCATTCAATAAACTCCGATACCCGTGTGAAAACCGTTGGTATCCCAACTCGAGCACGTCCCGATCCCCATGACACAATACCAATTTGAAAAAATCTGGGTATCTTCGGTCCAAAACTACTAACGCTCTGAGTATATGATTGCTCAATCATTAACGGTCCACCCGAATCACCGCTACACACATCTTGTCCACCGGTCAACACTCCCACACAAAGTGTAGCTTTATCAAATTGATTTTCGGACTTCTGGAGACCTCGTTTCCGGAAACTTTCCCGGCATACGTTGTTCCCGGTAACCGGAAGCTGCAGTTCTTGTAGAACTGTAGCGGTAGCACCTTGTTCATTTGTATTACCCCAACCGGCTACGTATGGAGCCTTTTCTGCACCGACGAAACTTTTCATTCGAATTGATTCATCGACTGGTAAACAAATGGGAGCAAATATAGTTGTACTTCCATTTAAATAGATTACAGCTATGTCACTATGACCCGTTTTAGGTTCATAGCCTTCATAGATTTTCGTCTGGAATATATTTTATTAATGGAATAATCTAGAGGAATAACCAAGGAAATCTTACTTTTAATATACCAAAATCAATTGTATCCGATTCGTTTTCATCTTGTAAATCATGTTCTCCCATTCGAACGATTTTCCTGTAAATATAAGTAAGAATCAATCTTCACTGTAAAACCCCCGGTTAGTTCTTTCATCTATTACAAAGTTCTCTTGATGCAATGAGCAGCAGTTAGAACATGTTTCGTTGTTATTAATGATCCTCCGCAACCCCATCTAATATCACCCAATCTACCTGCATATCCTAGCAGAGCCAACCATGGATAATGATTAATTTTGGCGGTCTTACCACCAATAACGAAACCAGTTACTACAGGCCGGGGCCGACCACAACCATCAGCGACTGTTAATAGTTTGGTTTTATTAACTGGCTTTGGTACTTTCGATTCCCGATCAATCGGGCAACAAATCTGTAAATTCAATAATCGATTAGTTAGTCCGTTATTAAAGAAAGGATTTGGTTGTCTTACATTTTGATCAACGGATCCACATATTTGGTTCGACTGCCAAATCCTCTTAGATAATTCTTGATCATTTCGATTTGCTTGCAATTCCTTAACTATCGGTTCACATTTTCTTATATCTATACAATATCCAGATTTTTTATCCGGATCCTGGCAGGAGGGTTTATCACAGCATATCTGTATTGGGGGTTGTTATTATTAATATTCTTAAGGACATTTTTATTTTAATGAAATTACGATTGGATAGTTTGATTCGAATCGAAATCCACAAGTCTTATGTAGATTTTGTAGGGATTTAATTGAGGGCACGTTATTTTCCTGAATCTTCGATAGAGCTTCAGGACATCGTCTTACCGAGACACATGTTCCATATTTGTTTGATGATATTGTACATTTTTCAGCTAGAACATTATAAATAAATTATTATAATAATTGTAGTGGGTAATTTGGACCCCTTATCGTGGATTTTATGTAGTAAAGATCCAAATAACCAGAAATGGATAGTTTGGCTTAGAGGTCGAAAGAAAAGCTTCAACTTCAGGATGGAATTTTATTCGTATTGGAACCTACTGTCCATCCGAATAAATTAACTGAAAGGAAAGTGAGAATATTAAGACAATAAAACCTCCACACGAACTTAAAAGCTCAACGAAAGCTCTAAATTTTTAAATATATTTTACTCGTTTTGAAATCTAATTTTTAACCGAATGATTACATGTTATTCAAATCTTAAACTCTCCTTGGAAAGCTCCACAAAAGCTTAAAAGCTTAAAGAATGCTTCGAGTTAATAATACAAAGCCCTTTATGGGTAATCTAATAAGTCATATTCTTTAAATGAATAAAAAAAACGATTTTTAAGAAATCAGATTATTTCTAAAGCATTCGACAAATAATTCGGTAATTTTTGGAAAGTCAACCGAATTGCTTCTAAAGTTCACTGATTTTTATTAATTCTTAATTTTAAATTCTGCATCCTTAATTCCTAAACGTTAAATTTTAAAAATTAATTCATAATTGTTTTAGCTTCTTTAATAAAATTAAAATTATCAAAAGTTAATTCAAAATTATTTAAAAGCTGAAATTCGTCAGTTTAAAAATCGGGAAAGCTTGCAATGAGCTAACGAGATTTTTAAATAATTTTTTCTGGGAAAATTTTGAATTATTTAAAAGAACCGATATCTGAATAGAAAATTGATTTTAAAATTTAAAAAATTAAATTTGAAACTTAAAGCCATCTTTAAGCTTACAATCGACCGAGAAAGCTTTTAGCAAAAATTTCATATTTTATCGAAATTTAATGAATTGATTAAAAATTCGATTCGAAATTAAATAAATCGATATTTTAATTTTAAGCTTTCGTTGAGCTTTCGAGATTTTAAAAGCTTTAATTTGCAAAAAGTTTAGATTTCGTTAAAGGATCATTATCCACATAGGAAATAGAATTTTAAATGTAAAAAATTAAATTAGAAACTTAGAGCTTTAATTGTGCTTTTAGTAGATCGTATAAGCTTTCTGCGAAAATTCCATATTTCGTTTAAATTTAATGAATTGGATAAAAATTCGATTCCGAATTATATAAAACGAGATTTTAATTGTAAGCTTTCAATGAGCTTTCGAGGTTTTTGGAACTTTTATCGGGGAAAATTTAAAATTTGGTAAAGGATCGTTATTTTCGTAGATAAAAAATTTCAAAATGTAAGAAATAATAGTACGAAAACTAAGCTTTCTGGGAGCTTTTATGTTTTCTAAGAGCTTTTGTACGAAATGTTTAGTTTTGATATTTTATTATTTTTCGTCAACCTCAACTAATTTATAAAGTTTCCGCATCATTACATTTTGGATCCGACGAAAATAATCGGGATACCAGGATCAAATGTTTTAATATCATCTCCTTGTCCGAATTAATCGAAATCAATTAGTTCGAAGGGACAATTAATTGATAAGCAATCTATTTAGATTTGCAATGATGAATTTTAATTTAAGTATTAGACTTATTACAGTATACTGACCCACTTCGTTATTTTTAAATACAATTGACCCACAACTCCAATGAAGTTGGACATAGAAGGTAGTAAATTCGTAGGTTAAAGAGATATTGCGAAATTCAATATTTTATGCATTTTGCTATAATCCTCCAGTTAATATGTTACTTTCAGAATATACCAATTTATCATGCAATGCATTTCATTGGTGATAAACGTAGGTTTTTCCAAGAAAATTCCATAAAATTTATTCATCTTTATTTTCAGACATGCGACAGAAATAATTAAAATAATTAATGAAACAAATTAAAAATCGATAAAATATGTATCGAAGAAAATTAGGGTTTCAGTAATTTATTTTCATTAGAATAATTTTAAAAAATTTATAAAAACCTTGAGAAAATCGAGACAAAACTATCGCTAAAATTGTTAATAATTTAATCATTATTCTATTAAATATAAATCTAAATTTAAATTCACTTATATACGAATCACTATTAAAATAATACTAAATGAAATGACCTACGAAGCTTAGTATTTATATCATAATTGTAGCTTTTATCATTGATTACCATTATTTATTATGTAGAATTAATAAATGATATTCAATTTCCTTTATTAATAAATTTCTATCAGAAATATCAGAGACGGTAAATCCCCAATTGAGTATAAAATTCCAATTTTAATAAAATAAATACATAATTCTTAATAATAAATAATTTATTCATTTATCTTATCCTCGATCCAAGATATAAATTCGGATGTGCGTGCAAACACGCCCGGATAACCAACACGGGCACATCCAAAACCCCATGATATAACACCGATTTGATAGTGAATCGGTTTACCATTAATCATTCTTGATACCATTAACGGTCCACCCGAATCTCCATCACACGAATCCCGGCCACCAGTTAACACACCAGCACATAATGTCCGATTATTAAATTGCTTGTCAGATTTTAATAACCGGCCAGCACGAAATTGTTTCTTGCACACCTCATTGTCTAATACCGGTATCTGAAGCTCCTGCAGTACGTTAGCTTTTCGACCACGATTTTCACCATCCAAACCCCAACCAACCAGAAATGGAAGATGTCCAATGAGGTTTTCGGAACGTATCGGTTCGGAGATCGGTAGACAAATCGGTTTAATATGAGCGGTGAATTTTATTGAACGATCTAGATATAGTAGACCTATGTCACCGTTACCATCCTTCCGGTCATACTCTTCAAAAGACGTTTTCTATATAGAAAATATTTCAAATTAAAATTGAACTGTAATAATCGAAATTTTACCTTAATTATATTACAATCAATATGCTTCGATTCCGTATCTGTTCGTAAATCATACTCACCGAGACGGGCTAATTTTCTATAATAATCAATTTTAGAAGTTAGGAATCTTTAATTAAATGAAATATAAATTTAATTTACAAATTATTTTTTATGCAGTGAGCTGCTGTAAGGACATGTTTATCAGTAATTAATGATCCACCGCAATTCCAGTCTATATTATTATAAACAATATCCAGATACCCTAGCAAAGTGATCCACGGATATGAACCTTTCTTAGCTGGTTCTCCACCAACAACTTTCGTACTTACGCTATTTGTAAATTCTCTTCCACAACCATCATCAACTGTTAACAAACCCGATTTCTTAACCTTTACTCCTTCCGTTGTTCCTTGTTGTTTCTCAGATTTTTCATTCGGACAACAGATCTTGTAAATATATCAAAAGATTTAGACGGGAAACCCGACATAAGAAAATATTTTATTTAAATAAATTACAGTTTGTTGGACACCACCACATATACGATTTAATTTATTTATTTTCTGAATTATATCTGGATCCTTTCGATTACCTGATAATTCTTTTAAAATAGATGGACATCGTTTTATATTAACACATTCACCAGGATTATTATCAGGATCATTACATTGATGGATTTTGGACCTCTTAACAGTTGGTGATACCGTTTCAACTGTATTAGCACAGCATATCTTAAATTTAATTAATAAATTTATTTATATTAATTATTCTTTCCAAATAAAATATTAATTTTCACTTACAACAACCGTTTTTTTAATGTAACGATTACCACAAATGGCATGTAATTGCGGACCGAGGATCGAGATATCCGGATCTTTAGCTTTTAATTTCTCTAGAACGACCGGACATTGTTGTATTAATAGGCATGTCCCATTTTGATTGGATGGTGTTAGACACCTTTCGCCTTGACCAGTAACTTCGGATATCACAACTGCGACAATTGTTAAAAGGATATACATTCTCTATTGGAATGGGATCACTTGACGCCTTCAGATTGTAGACTAGACTGAGATTATTCTGTAAATAAATTTATTTTCTTTTAAAATTATTGAATGAGATTGATTTATTAATTTGTTTATCAATTAGAGATAATAACGCAAATTTAATATTTTAATTTTTCTGTTATTCGAAGGCAGTGGCGGATAGTTGATTTAAACTACTCTTTTAGTATTTCAAGAAAATCCATTATAAGGATATGGATCTGTTGATATATGATATGAATCATGATTTGTTATCTAGCAAATAATTCGACTACTCGGATTTTTATCAATTTATTTTTCATAGTTTGTATATAGAATTATATATAGAGAGATATAGATGCATTATCAACCCACTATGGGCACATGTAATTCATATCCAACTCATAGTAATTATTTGCTCGGATATATGTTATATTTTTCATTTTAAATGATACTTGCGAACCACTTCCTAAATGTAGCTGTCGTGTATCCAACAGATAAATTTAATATGAGTCACTTGTATCTTATAAATTTAAAATGACAAGTAACTCAATCACCAGTACCCAACGTCTATTTTAAATCCTTGAAAAAAGCCTTGTAAATGGAATTCCTGAATGTTCGAATTCCTAAAGAAATTTTTTGATTCCAAAAATTTCCAAATCTAATGATGGCAGATCATTTCAACGGAATTTTCAAAGAGTTTTTGTTAAGAAAAGATTTCGAGAAAATCATCCGTTTTGAAACTAATTTTAAGTCGGCAATAAAATAAAAGCAAAGAAAGTTTCGATTTTAAAGAATTTTTCTGAAACTCCTGTTATGGGTGGAAATTTCTTTTACATCCCTAACCATATACATATCTGACACCCCTATTCTATCCTAAATCAAAGTTTATTTCTAATGTAATAATGATAAGAGCCAGGCGATTAATTTTAAAATCGTTTATTCCTAGAACTAATTATTCTACAAATATAATGTTTCTCTTATCATTTAAATTAATTAAATACACGATCACAATATTTCTTAGTCTGTTATCGGTTCTTGGAAAAAGAGAAGTAGATCTATCACCACCATAATTTGAGGCGTTTCTCTCCCAATTAATATTCAAAATCTCCTTGAAAACGGTCGATCTACTATGAAATTCTCAAGAATTCTTGAATATAATGATGGCAAATTATTTCCAAGCAATTAAGGATGAGATTTTATTAACAAAGCTTTTTTTAAAAAAACTCACCAATTTTGGAATTTAGTTTCTTTTGGCCGAAAAAAAGGAGCAAAATCTTCGATTTTAATTAAACGGTTGGAGATAATAAATTCAAAATTCAATAAATGAAGTACCACAAGTTAATAATGAGCTTACAGCTTTCCCAAATCAAGTTAGATTTGAGACAGTTGATGAGGCGAATATACAAGAGCTAATAGATAGTAATGCCTATGGTATGTCCAATGAGGATCTAATCGCTAATTTATTTTGCAAAAATCGGCAGAACTTGCAAAAGCTACCCCAGAATCGGAAAATCCAATTGAAATGTTCTAATAAAAAACGGCTTTTAGAATAAAATATAAGAACTATCCAAAGTTAGGTGAAATTGATCACAATTTTATAAGGTCCTTCCTTATATAAATAATATTCATGCAAACAAGCTTAATAAGCTTATAATTAAAAGTTGATTTTATATAGTTTGGAATCAAATTTTTATCCGATTTATTAAATTTACTTGAAATTTCAAGTAATCGCGAAATCTCCCCAAAACTATTAAAGCTCAAGTGAAGCTTCTAGTTACGAAAATGATTTTGAATGTTTTTAAATGTATTTTCTTCTAGATAACGATCATTTGACGAAATTTCAAGTTTTCCTAAGAAAAGCGTCAAAAGTTTAGAGAGCTCATTGGAAGCGTAAAATTAAAATTTGATTTTATATATGTAGTTTGGAATCAAATTCATATCTGATTTATTAAATTTAAATAAAATTTGAAATTTTCGCAAAAGCTCCCCCGAACCATTAAAGCTCTGGGTAAGCCTTAATGTACGAAAATGATTGCACACGTTTTGAAATGTAATTTCTATTTAAATAACGACCCTTTAATGAAATTCCCAAAAAAGCTTCAAAAGTCTAGAAAGCTCTTTGAAAGCTTAAAATTAAAAGTTCTTGTTATATAGTTTGGAATTAAATTTTTATCCGATTTATTTAATTTACATGAAATTTGACATTTTCGCGAATGCTTCCCCAACCATTAAAGCTCATGGAAAGCTTTAAGTTACATTTGTGTACTATTTCTAAATTGTGGCTTATTTTCTTTAAATACAAATTTCCATCTTAATTTTAATTATTTGAATTCTTATAGATAAGTAGCTGTGTCGGCCTCTTGTTGGCCGTTAGCTTCTAATTCTCATAATTTCTCTTTTCATTTAATTTACATTATAATTTCTTCTTATTTTCCCTAAATTATTTTCAACAACTTTCTTAATATGAACCCGATTGAAATGAATGAAGAAATATCTTATATCTGGTCAGCTTAAAATAACTAGATATAATTTAACAATATATTGTAAGATTGATGAAGCCTCAATTACAACGAATAATCTGTTCTGAACCAATCATAGATCTAATGTCCCAAATTCCAAACAATCTACCCCCGATAGAAAAACATGGCGAAATCCATTCAGAAATCAAAAATTGATCGTCATAAATTGAAGATTTCTTAAAAAGCTAAAAAAGTTTTTAAGCTCATCGAAAGTTTTTAATCAAAATAATATTTTACGCAGTATGGCATCAAATTTTTTCCCCAATAATCAAAATTTCCGTGGAGAAGTGGAAAAGTATCGTGGAAAATTTAAAGCTGCAAGAATATTTTACATGTCGGTTTTAAAGTTACCGTCATTGAAATTTAAAATTGTTTAAAAGAGCATTAAAGAAACTTCCAAAGGCTTATCCTAAAGCTTTTAATTAAAATATTACTTTATTCTTATTCAAATCTATTTTATCCCCGGATAAATACATTGAAATGAAAGCGGAAACTTTCGTTAAAAAGCTCAGTGGAAAATTAAAATCGCTACAAAAGCTTTAATTAATTATCATGAACGCATTCCCTCGTATGCAAAATTGTAAAATTTATCTATCGGTCAGAAATGTTGAGCCATCCATCTAATAAGCTTTCGAGTTCGAGATATTTAAAGGATTTCTTTTTTGTTTAAGGGCAAAATTTGAAATTTCGCGAAAGGACCTATATCTGGATAGAAAATAGATTTTAAAACGTGACAAATTAAGTTCGAAACTTTGAGCTTTTTTTGGGCTTACAATGTATTGAGAAAGTATTTAGCGAGAATTTCATATTTTTATCGCAATTTAATGAATCCAATAAAAATTAGATTCTAAATTATATGAAATGAGATTTTAATCTTAAGCTTTCAATGAGGTTAAGCTATATTTTTTTGGAGCCGAAGATAATTATCGGGAAATCCAGATCAAATGTCGCGATGTTATATGATATATTCAAATTTATCGGTGCGGACATTTCCGAATTTTCGATTATTCTTAGATAAATTCGAACTTTTCCGAAATATTTCATTTTTATATTTTTCCCTAACTGTCTAAGCAACTTTCTGCGTTCATATATTTTTTCCGGCCGAAGAAAATATTCGGCAATCACTAATAATAGCACTCAGTAATGTGCTATTGAATAAAGTAATCGCATAAGCTGTAACATTTTGTTGGATCATAAAATTCTGAACACCTAATGGAGATGTTGACCGCACGTCACTGTAAGGCAGTTCATTTTATTAAGGGCCACCACTAATGTGACGGCCAAAAAGAAGGTGATTTTTAGGAATTAATTCCAAGAAAAGTATTGCATCAAATATTTTGAGATTTTAATTTCACGCACTCTGTAGGCCGCAATCACCGCAGCAGTATGAGATAACTTTTTTTTTTGAGTTTTGGAGCCTCGGCATTTGGCGCATAAATCGATAAATATTAATCATTTTACTGTAGTTAAATTATATGTATAGTAAGGGATGTGTTCCGGTTGTGGGCATGTTCCGGTTGTGGGCAGCCCTGTGTAACTTTTGATAGCAAGCTAATGATTTTGACCTGAATACTGCCGAACGTGTACGTTCACAGTACGTGATTTTTGAGCTGATGCCGGAACGAATAGATATGTTTGTTGTATAGCTGTGAACAAAATAAAAATAAGTGGCGAGAAAAGAAAAAAATAGTGATTTGGTAATATTTTGAAAGTGAGATAAATCGAAGTGATTTAATTGGAAGAGGTGAGTGCAATGCATATTTATGCAGTATCTTTATTATAGTTTGTGATTCAATA
>JANTOP010033949.1:0-11370 GCA_027564815.1 Symmerus nobilis | reverse complement strand
ATGAGGAGGAACAAGAAAGTATAAAACACCTCCTCTGCGAATGTCCAGCACTCCAAGAACGACGGCTCTCAACCATACAGGGTATAGGTTCTGTAGTGAACTTGAGGACGTAGGGAAGGTGGACCCATTACACATTCTGAGCTTTGAAAAAAATGCTGGTTGGTTTGCCGACCAGTAATTCCTTTCTTTTGTGGTAAAAGATTACGGTTGTAACCGTGTACGCGGGAATCGCAATGGACCTTATGGCCTCACGCGGAAGCGCAGTAGTGATACTGGTACGGTAGCGCAGTAGTTGGGCATATGAGCCCAATATTTTTCAATGGGTCTTAAGGGCAATTGGGAGGATTCATTTCCTATTGTACAAAATTGATATTATTCTGCTGGCACCATTCCACAACAGGATAAGAGTAATGGCACTGTGCCGAATCAGGCCAAAAATCAAAATAGTGATTGTCCATCATGTTTACGGTTAAAAGGAAGTAATCGTTTTTCAAACATTCCTTCCGATAAATATCCGCTTTCAAACTTTGAGTGGTGAAAAACGCCAATGACTTCATGCCACATTGACAAATGGCTTATCAATCCAATAATTATTTTCCGAATTTTTCACAAAAAATATACTTTTCAAAATCTGGGACATCCGTTCCTTCTCTTACGGTGTATGGTGCAGGCAACGTCATAGAGTTCAATACGTTTCATCATCCATAATTATGAACGGTTAATTTCATGTCAATATTTCGTCATACAACTTCCGAGCTCGTGTTTTCGCTGAAGCTGCCAGTTTTTGACTGCGTTTTGTTTTTTTTGTTTTTTGCACTATTCCGATTAACGTTCTACATCTTTTTGCAGCATCCCGAATCGATATCTCCTTTCATCTGCGAATAGTTTGCAAATTTTCTTATCTAGATCTGGCCTGGAAGGACCAGGTTTTCTACCACGACCAGATAAACCTTTTAATTCATAATGAATACCAAATCGATTGATTGCATTTTCCACGGCATGTAAGCTAACTGCTTCTTCTCTTGCCAGCCTCCACATCGACACCCCTTAGGCAGTCACGTACTCAATCAGTTAGGCAGACACCACATAGGCAATGCATGCAGTGTGACATATTTCTACAAGCTAATAAAGAACTTAGATTTTTAATTTGTTTTTGCAGTAGGATTAACCAATACATCTTAGAAAAGTGAAATATTGAATACAGCTTAAATCAAGAACGGGATTGCAAAAATGAAATAGTCGGAATGAATTCGGATATAATTGGGAAAAACATAAAAATAGTCGAACAAAATTCGGGTCGGAAAAAATCGAGAATGGTCGGGGAAAATTCGGGAATGTTCGGCAATAATCAGGATCGGGAATAAGGAAAAAAATCCAAATACTCCTTGTAATACAACCCTGAAAAAAAATTAGAAGATTATTTAGTCAGAGTCAGAGACTTCTTTTAGTGCGTCGGCAAAAAAATAAAAACATCTGATGAATTCAAACTACCCCTAGATCCTTCCGTCGAATATCGAATAATAAACTTTATTACTGTTCTTACGACTCTTGCTGGTTTCGTGAAGTGTTCTGAAAATGGGTGTGATGGAAAAGTTAAATTTCAAGTTTGCCAGGTTCGTGGCGTTATCTTTAAAATCGCAGTACTATATGATAATTGTCAACCGCGTTACATCAAGTCAAGCCCATTATCGGTTACTGGTATGGAATAAACCGGCCATTTATTTTTAATGCGATTATTAGGCTTGGGGCTTGCAGGATGTAAAAAGTTTTGTGGTTTTATGGATATTGGAAGTTTTGTAGATCTAGTACTTATTATTTGTGGATTGATCACATCAGTAGTTGTGTGAAAATTGTCACTGAAAAATGTTTGCCATTCAGACAAACAAAGAAAAAACTTCCGAACAAAATAAAATAAAAGACGTGTCTTATTTAACCGTTTCTGGAGATGGTACCTGGAAGAAACGTGGATTCTCTTCATTGTACGGCGTTACTTCGCTAATAGGATACTGCACAGGAAAAGTGGTGGATTTATTTGTGAAAAGTGGATATTGCAAAAATGCGAGATTTGGGAAAAGAAACTCAATTCTGCAGAATTTGAAGAGTGGTTTGAAGAACGCATGAGAAGAAATCAATGCAAGGCCAACCATAAAGGATCTGCAGGCAAGATGAAGGCTGATTCCATAATAGCAATGTTTCAGCGCCCTGTACAAAACAACAAAGGTATCTCAACTTTATCGGAGACGGGGACACTAAGGCTTACAGCGGTTTGATAAAAGCTGCTCCTTATGGCGAAAATGTAGTAAATAATAAAAAAGAATGTGTGGGCCACGTTCAGAAGAGAATGGGCACCCGTTTGAGAGAATTAGTTAAGAATACCGTCAAAGAACAAGACGTAAAAGGAAAAAAATTCTGTCAAGAAAAAATAAACTAACAAGCAAAATTATCGATAAATTGACAATATATTATGCGCTCGCAATAAGAAATAACACTGATTCAACGGAAAAAATTATGGACGCAATTTGGGCTACCTACTACCACTACAGCTCGACGGATACAAATCCTCAACACGACAAGTGCGCAGAGTCGTGGTGCGTTTGAAAACGTGCTTCTGCGACTGGCAATTTACAATCATTCAAACATTACAAGCCCCTGCCAGACGATGTTTTACAAGCTATGAAACCAATTTACAAGGATTTGAGTAAAAATGCTTTATTAGAGCGATTTGTTGGCGGATTTCATCAGAACAGCAATTAAAGCTTCAATCAACTCATATGGTTTCAAAGTTATAGAAATGTCTGCAAGCATTGCTGCATGCCATGTCAATGAAGGCAATACTGCTCTTTTATCGATTTTACATTCAATGGGAGTTGGGCTCGGTCATAATGCACACACATATGCCCAGGCAGAAGACAAGAATCGCATTCAAGAGGCTGAGCGACAAGCGCTGCAGAGAATCCAGGAGCAATGAACTTATCGTAAGCAAAAAAATAAGGATGCTTCAGATGCTGCACCTGCTGCTGAGGATCTCGAATATGGGCCTAGAATCGATGACTCTATGTAAGTAAAAAAAAAATTCTTACTTTTATTAACACGTAAAACAACTAACAAATTTTTTATTCTATTTACGTTTTTCTCAAAACTTCTTTTCCTATGTCCGTGCGTAAGATAACTCAAAAACTACTGATCCGATCTTAATAAAATTTTACACACATCTTTAATATGACAATAGCCAGGGATTGAACGAATAATTTTTTTAATTTTTATAGTCTATTTAACAGACAAGTTTATTTTAGGGTAAACCATGTTTTTTTTCAAAACCGCACTAAAAATTCAAAATTCAATATTTTTCAAAATAGATTCGTTCAATCCCGAGAGAAATTCATCTATTACAGATATTCTCCGAAAATCTGCTGGCAACCATATAATTCATGATATATTTTTTTGTTGAAAAAATATAAAATATGCTCTTTATAAGTTACCCTTTTATGTACAAATGGTAATTAAATATATTAATCATTACGTATATTTCAAATAAATTAATAAAAAACGCTTTTTTCGACCTCATGACTAGAAGCCCTTAATATTAAACAAATTTTCTAACCACCAAGAAGGTGTTGATAGATATTTTCGGTTGAAATTGACAAATAATGTGGAACCGTTGTGTTGAAAATGACACATTGGATTGCGTGGATATTTCCTTAGCATAAGTTTATAAGTGCGTGATCTTCTCGTGGACACCTGAGATCAAAAATGTAGATGGAAAAGATTAGGGTCATGCTACATATGTGGAAACGGAAGTCGTATTGATTTATGTAAGCGTACAATAAAAGAATCATTCGACAGAAACGATAGTATGCACTCTAATAAAAGTATAATTTAAAATGCGAGTTTAATTTCAAACTATTGAAATTTGAAATTCTTGTAGAGATCGGAATGAAATGATTGAGGATTATCTGTAAATGAAGATATAATTTTATTCTATTCGCAAATAATAATGGAAAGTGTAGAGGTGAACAACGAGTTTTAAAATTAGCAGATTTATTTGGCAAAAAATTATTTACACACTACGGGAAGGATATCCGACAAAACTGTAACGAAACGTTTCATCGACCGTAATAGAAAATAAAATAGAATATAATAAAGGGTTATACAATTGATGTAATAGTAAATCAAATGTAAATAAAACAACAATAATTTATACTATCACTGACTTCTTATTTCTTTCAAATACATAACTTTCTACCTAGACCTAGACTACGCATTTCATAATGCATTCTTTAAACGCAATTTTCTGTAATTATATCCAGTAAATTGGGTATGTATTTTCGCTCCTAGCAATGTTGACTTTACCTATATTAGTTATTTATTGTGCTGGGTAATTAACGTAAACTTATGACTTGAAATAGCCCCCCCACATAAAATAATCCAGAGACATCCTGTTGAAACCACATCACGCTAAAAATTAATATTATGGTAATTCGGAAACAAATTTATCTTTGATCTATAGCGAATACTATTGTCCGTAACATGCCTTTTGGCCTCAGGTTGGAAAAAAACACGGTGGGATCGATATTGTTACTTTTTCTGGATGAAATTGAATTTCATAAATGGTGTACGGCAATAGTACGTGAATTAGGGCGCGAACAAGTTGGAGCTCCGATAAACGATGTGATAAACGATAATAGCAACGAAAAAGAAGGCACGCATTTGGGTGGATGTGTTCTATATTGATATTGTGATATTGGGAGCAGTGATTTCAATATGAACACTTGTATACAAATGCGTGCATTCGTTTTCGTTTCTTTTATCGTTTATCACTTATCGTTTATCGCTTATCTTTTATCGGAGCTCCAACTTGTTCGCGCCCTTACTTCAAATACCGCAATATTGCTAATTGATATAGCCATTAAGCCAAAACGTTTATAGCTGCTTAAGCTTACCTTAAGCTTATAGCTTCCTAAGCTTAAGTTCTAATGTATACCGTTTCATATTTAATTGATATACCATATTGTATAGAAATGACAAACAAATAAATATATTTAGCAAGTAAATATTATATGGTGGTTACCGTATCAAATATCCTATCACACCTATTGAAACCCCCTTTATTTAATAAACTGAATCGTCTACAGTTGAATGGATTTCAAACAGATTCTTCATTTAGAGTTGAAATCAGCAAAAATTATGTTATGATAATAACATAATGAAACGTTCTTTTCGTTTAAGAAATACTTTAACTAAATCACCTTTATTGTCTTTCGCATGCAAATATTTATACAACTTTAATTATAATTTTTCTTTTATGCTTGTTTTGATTTCTGTTAAACAATTATTTGCTGAACTAAATTATAAGCTAACATCTAACAGCAAAAAAATTTATTAGTATTGACTCACAGGGTGTGTTAAATTTAACCAAGAAATTCTATTAAAGTGTTTCGACTGATCGTCAAGTTTCTGTTCGAAACTTATTTCTACGTACACTATCTCTGCTTTAACAACCAACTTCATTAACGCCAACATCTTATAAAACCCGAAATTACGGTGTTTCCAGTAGAAATCTACTAACCACCCATATTTGGAAATTTTGGCATGGGTGGAAATGAATAAATTAAAAAATTTTACCGATGATTTAATCTACTTTTTTCGAGTCTATATTTAATACAAATATACAAAAATAAATCGTTTATTTAAAAAAAATTGTTTTTTTCTTTTCTTTTTTGAAGATAAAAAATAATAATCCGCTAAATATTGTGACATCTGTTTCCATCTTCCTGAGTATGTAATAAAAAAAAATTGTAGAAGAATTCCTTTTCTTATAAACCCAATCAACTAAATTAGATAATTACTCGTCGAAACAAGCAACCGAACAGCCGCCGGTTTGAATGGAACAGCTTATTGTATAACAGGGATACCATAATGTAATGCATTATTATTGAATGTTTATTTATCGTAAGGCGAAATGTCAAGAATTTTCATATCTCATATCCATAAGCCATGGATGTGTCGGTTTTGTAAGTGCAGAGATGCCAACATAAATTAATAATTATTATTTTCCACAATCGCACTGGTCAAATTGAAGTCATGTGATACTAGAAGGCCACGTATATTAGTACAGAAGACTCCTGTCTAGCAGTATAGCAATAGGTAGATGCTAACAAATGAAGAAGAGTAGCATATAATCTCATCTTTGCAATCCCAACTTTAAAGTACACGACGTTCCGTCTCTAAATTGCTCACCTAACAATATTTCATTTATTGGCACAGTAATTGAGAAGGTAGAAACAAACGGTAGATTGCGAAAGGTATATATATAGAACCACCACTAACCTTGACAGCTACACGCTTGTAACGTACTCTATTGAATTTTCATATTATTAAAAGAACTGGACGCTCGAATTTGGAAACGAACTATAACTACAACGATTTGACGATTTGTAGCCCGAAATATACTAACAATGCTGAAATCGACCTATAGCTTGCACAACTGTCGAGAAATTCATAAATACTGTAGTGCAAATACAGGCCAGAAATCCTTGGTACGAGTGAGAAAAATTAGTTTAAAAAAGAACATCACAAAAAAGAACGCAAAGATGTAAAGCAGTGTATGATAAAGTGGCCACCGGTATCCGATAGGATCATAACTGTATAGTGTATACTTTATTACAAAGGCAAAATCTTTAACATTATTCAAGTGTATACACCGACCGTGAAGCACACATTTCACAATTAATTGTATTTAACACTTCGAATTATCGATAAGAATAAGAAGTCGGATATTTTGAACCTAATGCGTGACAGCAATGCGAAAGTTATAGTAATGACAATATAAACTGCCAACCTATAACACGAACTTAGCAAAATGAATGGGAATGGAGAATTGTTTGCAAAAATGTGTCTGAACAATGACGTAAATACATCAATATCAGACAGCTTAGCTCAAAACCTGATAGACCACATCACTATATGCACAAAATGGATAACTTCCCTGTTCGACGTCAGAAACCGCGGATGTGATGACATCAATGGTGACCATCATTCATGGGTCGGTTAAATCCGTATAAAACTGGCCAATAGCATTTTGCATGTTTCTAGAACTTCAAGATAATTATAGCCGTTGCGAGGCTTAAGAGTTCCGCACTTACAAATCGCTTTAAAGTAGAAATGAATAACAGAGCATCTATAAGTCGTCATTCATATGCTGCGGCTGATCCGTTTCAACAACCTTGAAGAAACAAGACTTTCCGAGCAGACCATCTCCTTAGAGCTGAAGACGAAATTTGTTAGCGAAGGAAGACCGATAGATGAGGGTGATTACTTCTTATTATCCAATGACCGTCACTTTAATCTGTTCTGCGCCAGAGCCTCCACTTCACTCCACTCCATTCCAGTCAAATATAAATACGAAGACAATATATGAAAGTACATATTAGGGGTCAATTTTTAACTATAACTCGATGACACTCTGCTTACCAGAATACAAAATCAATGAAGAATATAGTCCTATATATTTACTAGGTTAGAGCAGGCTACACGCAGTACCACTACTACGCCACCGCGTGAGGCGATAAGTTCCGTTGCGATACCTGCGTACACGGTTACAACCGTAATCTTTTACCACAAAAGAATAAATTACTGGTCGACAAACCAACCAGAATTTTTTGCAAAGCTCAAAATATGTAAAGGACCTTCCCGACGTCCGCAAGTTCACTGCAGTACCTATACTCTATGGTTGAGGGCCGTCGTTCTGGGAGAGCCGGACATTCGCAGAAGAGATGTTTTATACTTCTTGTTCCTCCTCATCCCTGCAGCTGCGGGAGAAATCATTTGTCAGAACACCGTATCTGTTGGCCATGATACCAATGATACAGTGACCGGTAACAATGCCGACCTGTTTCGACGATCTGTTAGGCTTCAGGATAGAGTGCGTTTTTTGTTCAGTTCAGGCCAAAGCTGTCTAGAGATAACGCAACTGTCCATAGTTTTCCATCTATGGTTTAGCCCAGTCTAGCAAGTTCATCTGCTTTTCATTACCAACATGCCCTCTGTAACCAGAGATTCAGCAGATGTATACTTTCCTGAACTTAATGTCTTTAACAGCAAGCCGGCAGTCATTAACAAGTCTAGACCCTATGGCCTTAATTGCCGCTTGGCTATCTACGTAGAGTGTGATCCTGGTGTCAGAAAGTTCTTTGCTTTCAAGAAATTTGGAATGTAACAGAATACCTTACACCGAACTCGAATCTTGGATACGAATTCGAGGTACATTTGAAGACATTGCTCGCGTAGAACAAAATCTAACTGGAACAATCGCATAAGTAAATCGCACAAGTTTATCTCATTTCGG
The DNA here is from genome assembly GCA_027564815.1 of Symmerus nobilis. Classification (NCBI taxonomy): domain Eukaryota; kingdom Metazoa; phylum Arthropoda; class Insecta; order Diptera; family Mycetophilidae; genus Symmerus; species Symmerus nobilis. The sequence continues at coordinate 3,026 of JANTOP010033949.1, read as the reverse complement.
TTCTACGTAATATTAAACTCTTCTCAATCGAGCGGATTTTGCGTGTCGTCAAACCAACTTTGGTAAACATTCTAAAGAGTTGCTGTACTTTCCGTCAATGATCACAAAAATAGGAATAGTGGATAAACCATTTGTAGATGAACATAATCAATACACACGATAACGTTTTGGGCTAACTACTTTTGGAATTCATGATACATCTTGATGGAATTCATTTGAAATTCATTTGGAATTCATATGGAATTAATGGAATTCATTTGGAATTCATGGTGCACATTTTCTTCAAATACTTGCGATCTCGGTTTTGGGCCTATGTACGGGCGTACTGTGACGCTGGAGATAACAATCCGTTCAAGAAATTGACGGAGTCTGGTAGTGTTGTTAGTATAAATATGTAAGATTCCAGTGTCAACCTTCTATTGTATTTTTGTTTTGAACCTATAACTACCTTTGAAATTGGGACGATGAGCCATGGAAAGACAATGTTCCATAAGGGCCGTTTTGGAAAAGCTAGATCTTAGGCTCTAGTGAGGGCTCATGATCCTTCTTTCCAGATACTGTTTAGTTTGTCCGACGTATGAAAGTTTGGTTTGTCCGACTCACCACAAGGGTTACCTTCATCATCACCACCACAAGGGATCAAGTAGACCACACTCGTCCTTTTTGCGAAAGGAATAGGGGTTTTTAAGTCGTGAGAACACTTGTCTTAGTATGTTATGACTCTTGTGAGCGATACAGGTATGCGGTGCGTAGTTTATCAATACTCTTTCTATTTCGGACACCCCTCTAACATAAGTTGTACTTCTGTATGAGGAAGATGCCAGAGATGGTGTTATGGGTTGTGTGGGGTCTTTCTGGGGATGTGTGTTATGTAAGTATTGTGATGTTAGTTTCTGTATTATTTTGTGGGGGTAGTTGTTAGCATGTAGTGTTTGTTTAATTGTGTAGTGTTTTTTGAATGGGATTTCTTATCGCTGAGAGTTAAGACTCTGCTTACGAAATTCCGTGCTGTGTTAAGTTTTTGGTGTTGTGGATGGTGAGTGTAATAGTTTAAAATACGGTCCGAATGCGTGAATTTGTGATACCAATCAGTTTTTATCCTGTTTGCATCATTACGAATTACTAATAGGTCAAGATACGGTAATTTACCATCTACTTTGTATTCCACTGTGAAAGCGAGTTTATGGTGGTAGTTGTTCAGGGTCTGTAGCATGTGGTTTATAGAATCTTCCGGTAAGATTGCAAAAATATCTTACTAAATACCTTAGGTACTTTGAGAGGACCTTTGGGGGTTCATCATATTATTCAATAGAAACATCTAACAGGCGTTGTGATATTATGTCTGCTAAGGTGCTTGAAATGGCGTTGCCCATTTGCATACCATAAATCTGTTTATAGTGTGTTGCCTGATAGATGTAATAATTAGCGTCGATCAGGCAAAACTTCAACATTCTGTTGGGTAGATCTCTGGGTATACTGGTGAACTGTGTGTCGGTTTCCACCGTTCGTTGATGATACTTATTGCTAGGTCAACCGGGATATTGGTGAAAAGGGATACTATGTCAACTAACTAGTTTTCTAGATTTTCTTCTTCCATACCTTGTTCACATGTATCGATGGAGTTATGCCTTTGGCTATCTTCCGACGGATTGGACAAAAGTTAAAGTGGTATTTATACCTAAACCTAGAGGAAGGGATGCTGAACTACCCAAATAATATAGATCAATCAGCCTTACTTCAGTTATACTGAAGATAAAGGAAAAACTGGTAGATCTATATATTAAAACAAATTTCTTAGTTAAGAGACTACTACATGATAAGCAATTAGCTTATCAAGCAGGGAGATCTACCATAACAGCACTTCACCATGTGGTCAAACGTGTGGAAAATGCACTGGAACACCAAGAGATAGCTCTAACAGCTTTCATATACATTCAGGGTGCCTTCGACAACGCAGGGTTCGGCTCAATAAGGACATCTGCAGTGGGTAGAGGTCTAGGCCCTGGCCTAGTCGAATGGATGTCAAGAATGCTCAGTTGTAGGAGAATATCTTCCGAAATAGGAGGAGCTGAGATAACTATAGAACCCACAAGAGGATGTCCTCAGGGGGGAGTTTTATTTCCTCTCTTGTGGTCCATAGTTATCGATGATCTCCTGCGGATACTTGAAAGAAATGGCTTCGAGGTAATCGGCTATGCCGATGACCTAGTCATAATAGTTAGGGGCAAACATGATCAGACTGTGTCTGATCGAATGCAGATTACTCTCAACATAACTCTACAATGATGTAGGGAACAAGGACTTGCAGTGAACCCCAACAAGACCGTACTTATCCCATTTACAAGAAAACGAAGCTTAGTCTTCGGAAACCTTCCTTAGACGAAATTGAAATAGATTTCTCATCAGAAGTTAAATATCTGGGGGTACACCTCCATTGTACGACCAATGATGACTTATGGATCGTTTGTTTGGTGGACCAAAACTGACTAAAGAAAGGCCAGAGAAGCCTTAACAAGAATGCAAAGGCTGGTAATGCTAGCAACGACTGGGTGCAGGAGAACGACTCCAACTATTGCCCTGGAAACTATACTAGACTTGCCACCTTTGCATCTATATAGCTGAGGAGGCAGCTTATGCATTATATAGACTTCTCGAAGAGATAAAACCGAAGCCAGGCAACTTACAGAGGGCATCTCACCATATACGAGAAGTTTCAGAGCCTGGTACACAAGAAAATTTTCTCGGATACAATTCCTTCGGAATCTTGTGTTCGAGCAATCCTTTAATGTCGTTTTTCCAGAAAGGAACAACTGGCACAGCGGTAAACCTGGATGTGTGGAAGACACTGTAATCTTCTACACAGACGGGTCACGGAAGGACGGATGCACGGCGGCTGGATTTTACAGACCCGGCATTAGAACCTGGATCCCAATGGGAGCCATGGCCACGGTCTTTCAAGCCGAGGTCCATGCCATTGAAAAATGTGCAAGGAGGTGCCTCAGGATGAATTATCTGCGACGAAAGCG
>JANTOP010033938.1:0-11371 GCA_027564815.1 Symmerus nobilis | reverse complement strand
AACCGTACAATATCGGCCCAACCGTTGGTGATTTCTAAATACACAATACAATCGTCGCAAGCAACCATCAAACGTGTTCAACGGCTGTACAGCCGTTGTATCGTCTATTACCCGCCTTAATCATATTTAACAATTTGCCCGATAGATCATTAACCACTATAGCCACTAACGAATGGAGAACCACTGCTCTTCTTTACAATGAAATATTTTTTAAAAAAATTCATATTTTCTAGATAGACAGATAATAATATCGGTCGTGTCAAGCAAGCATGCATTTCTTTATGAGTTCTCCCTTTATGAGCTGCCCACCCCTGTTATAGATTTATGCCCATTAATATCGAGATTTACCATTCGATTGGGACATGTAAGTTATACCGGGAAACACAATTATCCTGACAGTGTTTACCTAAAAAATATTCAGTTAGTAAATTTATTCCAATACCTTGATATATTACCTACCGAAAATTTCAAGGACTTCATTCATGAACGGCCGACGTCACAATAATTTCCATCGATAATTACTTATTCATTACTGTTTATTGATGCCCAAACCGATTAAATAAAATTCAAACAGCTTAGTAAGGAAAATCGCTATTCCGATATCCAGTGACATCTATAAACAATGCGATAAATGGATCTCCTTACACCGCCACACCCTTTACCCACCATTCATCGCGTTTATTCTCATATAAATTTGTATGGTAGAGGCATTTTTGTATGGGCTCCATACAAATCATACAAATGTTCCCATACAAATTTATATTTTGTTCGGTCTCATCCATACAATATCCGTTCGCTTCGCCCATATTACATGGAGCGCATTTTTTCGACGGTCGACTTTCTTAAGAAAATTGAAATGATTCACATATGACCTTTTGACCTGAAATAGATTGAAATTAATTGGGGGATTCGTAGAATATCATTTTGTCGATATATTAATTTTGTAGAAGAAATTTAATTATTTTAATTATTCTGTAGAAGAAATTTGATGAAAATGGATGCGGTTTGGATCGATTTAACGGTAGGTGGCGCCCCCCTATGCACGATACGATAAAAAAAGTCGAATAAAATCCAACAAAAAATGTTTGTTTTCAATTGGTTGGGACGTTTTTTTTGGATTCGTTTCGTTGGTGTGCGAGTTTTCATATAGCCGGATACCGTTTAAAAATAAATGTTCGTTGCTGCGTCCGCTTCTCATTTGTGACATCGCGTTGGCTGGGAGAATTGACATCGAATTGGTATTGGTGTCGTAACAACGTTTCCATCGAACCATTATCCGTAACTACTTGTTTGGTTGAAACCCATTTCTACGTAACTTTACCTTCCAAACAAACGTCTTTACGTGGTTTTATTAAAATCTGGGTGGGAAATATACTTGGGTAGGTAAATTTTTCATTGATTTTCATTTTCATATGAACGCTGGCTCGTACAAAATTCGCCTACCAACTATTCATTCTCTTGTTGGTGTTTGAACGTTTTTGAAGCAAATTTATTCGTTTCGTTGAAAAACTCGAGGCTTTTTGTATAAAGGAAAAGAAATACATTGGCTCTCCATTGAAAAAAGTGTGTTTGGTCTGAATTGAAGTCGTAAACGGGAAAAATCCATTTTCAAGTGTTTTTTTATTGCAAATTTTCATCCGAAATTTCTTCAGGTAAGTGGAAATTCATATTCTATGATCGATTTGTAAATTAATCTAGGACTTTTTTGTTAAATTGGATCGAAAATTCGGTACGTACTTTCGCTAAATTTCATAAAATTTTCGATCCAATTTTACTGGCGTGGGTTATTGAAGGGGTTCGAAGGAAGTTATTCACGTTTCATTCCCTGCTTTCCATCAATTTTCGAACATTTCCATTGAAAGTAATCATTGTACCGGACAGATTGATGAAAAAAACGTTGAAAATCAATATAATTCGATATGAAATTATATAAAATTCATTAAAATGTCGTAATTTTCACCATATAAATTCCCCCTATTGGCGTTTTTCATATTGAACGTTGAATTTTTGTTCAGAGGCGATTGTTCGATACGAAGTAAAATGGCTTGTACCAAGCATCACTTGAATGAAATTTGTATGGGAAAATGAAAATTCAAATATCTTGGCCATTTCGGGTCCAATCGAAAAACGGTTTTCAGTGAAAATTTTCATTTAATTTCCCGAATCGATTGGCATCAATGGTTTTTCATCCGTAATATAATTTAACTTTTTTATTACAATTTCGCGCCAAAATGGACGACGTATTAAAAATTTTTTCCCATTGAACGGAATTGTATGAACAGAAAATCACACAAATCGAATATCTCAAAGTCAGCAACATTTTTCATACAATTTCTTGTCTCTTTGAAAAAAAAATACCTTCGCGTCATACCGTCTCTTCTCATCAGCCAACTGTACACACACGAGAACCAACACTTGGGTGATAATAACCGTATGAAACACATCCAACATAATGACATGTCAGCAATATAATATTTGGATGTGTGAAATGAATTGACGTTTTTAGGGTGGTGAAATATGTTTGAATAAAATTGATAAACGTGTTTGAAGAATTTTGATTCTCATTTTTTCCGTATTGGCTTCGTGTTTAGATTAGGTTAAATGTGGATGTGTGTGTGTTTTTATATTTAATCATTTTTGTTTATCTATTTTCTGGTGCGACCAAATCAATGGTTCATATTTTTATATATTTTTTTCGTTTAAAAATAGCGTTGGCAAATATTTTACATTTTATAAAATAAAATAAAAAATATTTTAAAATTGTTTTATTTCAATTATTTTAATATTCGACCCTTCTTCCCATTTATCGACTTTCTAAAAATTTTATTCGATTCCGTTATTAATTCGTCTCCTCTTCTACGTGATAATGTCCCCATTTATTATCAAATAATTGAACAATTTGATTATAAAATTTCGTTTAATTTAGAATCAGATTGTTTACCCAAACTGGGTTTAACCAGGCTATTTCTAAAGGCGTTGAAGCCGGCTGGTTATTAAGGGTGTCACTTACTCAGTCGTTCTCCATTCAAAAACCCTGATTTTCATGTACCTTTTTCTAGAAAACTACTGGGCCGATTTCTCTGAAATTTTGTACACATGTTCTTACCTCCAAAGTAAACCTTTTAATGAAAATTTTTACGAGTTTCTTACATTTTTAAAAAACCCACCGCTCACTTTATGGAAATTTCCTCTGTTTAAAAGTTTTACTTTGGAGGTAAGAACATGTGTACAAAATTTCAGAGAATTTTTTTACGGAAAATGGTTGAGGAAGTGACCCCCTTAAGGGGGTTACGTCTAGTTGAGATCGGAAAAATCGCATAATTATCCCGTTTTTAATCAATTTTTCCGCTTTTTGAAATCCAAACCAATAAAGATTAGGTTAGGGCGAACCTGTGACCCGCGGATCAGGCACTGACCCACGCAAGATTTTTTTTTCAATAAAAACATTGAAATTGTGCGTGAATTCATAAAAAGTTAGCCGAAATTTAGCGTTAGATGGAAATAGAGTCAAGTATCTTCAAGAGTTTGGTATACAACATTTTGAGGGAGAGTTTCGTCCTACTGAAGGTGTGTTCGCTGTTTCTTCCGTACAAGTTGACTGACGACCAAAAACATCTTCGAATTCAACATTGTAAAGACTTGATTAAAGAGTCGAAAAGAGACGAACACTTCAAGTTTTCGATTGCGACTGGTGACGAGACGTGGTGTTTTCAATATGAACCGGAAACAAGGCGTCAAAGTGCCGAATGGAAGATTGGCATTTGAATTTCATTAGTTTTTTTTATACACATTGCTGAGGGACTCGTCTTCACTTTCCATTGTTACTGATTAAAGTCAAAGTTCACACAAATGAAACTAAAAAATTAAAATGTAATGAAACTGGTGTAAATTTGTTTAAATTATCTGAACGCAATCAACTTATTAAATTCAAATTGTATTATTCTTATACAATATTCAATGTATAATTAACAACTGAGTCTCGCGTCTCGCCGTTAAATCGGCTGCTGGAGCCCAACTCCGAGACAACCACGCCACTTTTATTCTTTAGTGTAGAAAAACAAACGATCGAAAGGGGTTGGGCAACAAGTCGTATAACCCCTTCGAGAAAAGTGCCAGAAGCTATATAGTACATTTCGGCTTCTACGGCTTATTGCACTTTAAACACTCAGTAAGACCTACATGGCTTCTTTCACTTTCTTCCCGTATGACTTCAGGCACTTTCTATAGTGGAATAAGATCAATATGGGTGCGGGAGGGATAGTTATTTTTAAACGGGTGAATTGAATTTGCATTGTAAAAGTGGGAATCTACTTTGAAAAATAGGATTTTGCAAATATAGGATATGTTCCTTCATATAAAGACAATCAAACTATTTTCACCTTGAAAAATCCTATTTTTACCTTGCAAAATCCTATTTAAAATGCAAATGCCTATCACCCATTTTTAACAGTGGAAAAAATTCCAAAGTTTCCCGTTTACACCAAGATAATTCAGGCACGCGAATTATCTTGGTACTAAACGGCACGGTTTAAAATTTTTGAAATTAAATAAATTAATTTGCGTACATTTTCTTTTTAATTTTCTTGGCGCGACCACCAATTTCAGTTGAAAATATTGTAACATTTCAAAGACTCGGACTCGGCGAGTATTTGGGTCGAATCCCGAGTCCGAGTAATTGCCCAAATACTCGGCGAGGCTGAGTCGAGTCGAATCGAGTCCAGAAACCCTACATCCAAGTGAGCCAAATCCGATAAAAGTCGCCTCGGAAGTAAAAATCAAAATAATGTTGAATTGCTTTTACGATTCTGACGGAATTATCCGCCGAGAATTCGTTCCACCCTGCCAAACAGTTAGTGCTATGTTTTATCTTGGTGTTATGGGGCGTTTGTTGTCGCATTTACGTCGTGATTAACCACAATACCATGAAAAGGGTGTTGGCGCCTTTTGTACGATAATGCCGCCTTATCGGCTGACATTTATTACCAATTTTTTGACCGCAAATGGCATTTTAACCATCAACCACTCACCATAGTCGCCTGACTTGGCTTCTTGTGAATTTTATCTGTTTGGAAAATTTCATTTGCCGATGATAGGACATTGTGGACATTGAAGCCATTCAAAAGGCGTCGACCGACATTCTCAAGGACATTCCGAACAATTATCTAAAACACTCATGCTTATTAACGGTACAAAACGCTGTATTGACGTAGAAGGACGACTATTTTCAATGAAATAAAATTGTTGTTGTTTTTCTTATCGGCTCTGTTTCTTTTGGGTCTATGGGACTTTCTTTATTATTGCTATCACCTGGTGTGGTAATACATTGAATAACCCAATTTTTGTCTTTTAGACGTCAACCTTTATCTTTAGCTCTTTGCAACAGAAAAAGTTTTAAAACAGAAAGGAAACGTGAGCTTTTTAAAGGATTTCCAAGTGACGCCACTTCTCAAAAAGGTTCGCCATCACTGGGTTAGGGTAATGTCATGGTAAGGGCCGCCTAAACAAAAAGTTTCAACAGAATTAAAAATCCTTCGTTCAGGCCCTGCTCATTATCACAACCAATAATCATGTAAAATTTGATTTTGACCAATTTCAGGTTTATTTGTTTTTCATAGTTAAAGTTATTTTCTTCTCAACTTGCATAGTGTCATATATGTGGAATCTGGGTCCGATTTTCATGAAATCATTATTATTTAATGCTTTCTAAATATTCTCAATAAAACATCTGCGGCATTTGTTTCCGATTGAATCAGTCCTCGAAACACTGGGCTCATCGTTCTGAAGTCATCTCAGTCTGTTGCTTCTGATCGGTAAAAAACGTCACCTACAGTCCAAAAATTCGTTTAAAAAAGCATTAGGCCACAATTTGTTTGCCAGCTCATTGGACGACCACATTTCACTTTCATAGTTTTTTTTTCGCCTAGGAAGATTCAATGAGTTGATTGACGCCCTCTTCTCGGGCTCAATATCAGTTTCGTATGACAACGTGCGGAAATTAATAATTAACGGTAGCTGCCGCCCCAAACCATAATTTGTTCAGCTTCTTGCCTCCGAGTAAGTTTCAAATCGTCAAAATGGTTACATATTGCTTAATGCAAAAAGTTTTCTCCTTAGAGATGACCAAATCCGACCTCGCCTCGACGGCGCATGGTCAACATTCGACGGCATCTTTCCAATCTCTTCGATATACGCTATCGGTTACGCACTTCCAACGTTATCACGATTATTGCTTTGCAACCGCCGTAGGTTTTTTCGATTCTTCTAGTATTTGTGAATCGTTAAATAGTTCGGTCAAATGTAAAATCCGGCAAAGCTCGATAAATTTTGATGTTTTTTTGCCTTGCAAATGACAGCCAATGACCGAAAATTCGATTCATTTTCAAGTCGCACATTTTGAAAACGCGACTATTCACAACAAACTGACTAATCGCTGATGAGAAATATCATAGAGTGTGCACACTACTTTTGGGTGCGTTTTACCATCACCAATGGCGCATATACATATAATTCTCCGCCAAACGATAGTTTTCGTCTTCTGGATGACTCTTCAATGTTCCAAGTATAGTATAATCTAGATCGTCTATTCCCTGTCGTCTGCCAAATTAAGACATTGCGGCCTCATATAACGACACCGCTTTTATGGGAAACCATAGCTTTAAAAATGTTAAATTATTGACTATTGCTGACGACAGCGCCATCTTAGGAAAAGTGGCCGAGCCGCAATTAAAGCAATCTCCATCGTATGTGATCTGGCGACCCCCCGTCCCTACCGTTATTTACACGCTAATTTCAGTATGTTACGTTGCGTTAGTTAAAACGGGAAGGCTTTGATAGAACATCTACTACCTAAATCGTCTAGATGATTTTCTATGAGTGAGTTTAACACAGCTAGAAATTATTGGATATGGGAGTAAATATCCGTTCTTTTATTGAAAAATGGTCTTTATTTAAAGTTATTCAAAGTAAGTCTTATCGGGCTTACGGACAACTGTCTCCCATCATCTATCAATTAATGAACAAATTCTGTGTTTTGAAGCGACCATTCGTCAAACCATTTTTTGCAAATGGAAATCTGAATATCTGGCGGGTGAGACAGAATCTCCAAGTTCACTACTTCTAAATATCTCTATCTGGGCGATATTGTAATATGCGGTCCCACCGTTTACGAAACATAACCGTAAATTGATAGAGAGGTTTGTGGCTATAAAATAACAGAACTAATATATACATATTTAGTAATTATCCCCTTCAATATCTATCCCTACAGCGATCCATGCGAATTTTCCATCTCCATAATCCATTTCCATTTCCAAACCACTTAAAAAGTCGCGTACTTGATAAACATCCATTGGCATATACTACTTTTAATAAAAGACAAAGAAACAACAGGTTTTATACAAATCAAGGCCGCTGCTAGATTAATTGATTAGGAGGGAATGCTTCACGTTACACAGCTATTAGTCGTACGACTCTGGCGCATACGTAGTTCTTCTGTACACGCATCAATCTCGTTATTTTATAGCCACACCTCGGGTTTCGTTTTGGCGTCGGTGAACATAATTCATCTGGCATCACCCACCTATGCTTTCGGATTTGTAGGATTGCGTAGTCAGTGGTGCTAATTCAAGAAATTCTCGGGGGGGGCCGAATAATAGACACAAACACAAAAAACATGTATTTATTTAATTTTGGTAAAAAAAGCTTTATTTTCAATATATATATTCAAAGTCCTCTGGTCGAAGTCTGGTCTACGACTCTGGTCGTAGTTCAAATTTTCCATTACCATTAATAATTCGAATTCGACATTTTCAACGTGGAAAATATGACTGGTTTGGACGGTGCGAGTTCAAATGGCCGGTTACTGTTGTACAGCTACTGTCATTGCGTGAACATATCATGTAAGTTACTGTCATATACGAGTATGTCAGCTATTTGCATGCGAGCTACTACAACAAATTTCTATTTTCACTGGCCACATACCTTTCAACCAAGTCGCGAGTAAGATGCAACGAAATGTCTTATACAATTTTTTTTAAAACATAGAACCTATCAATGTGAATGATACGTAAGAACTTTTCAATAGGCCTCACTGTTTCGGCACGAAAAATTCATGAAAACTCATATAAAAATGCCAAAAAAATGGACCTCCGCCCTTAATAGCTTGAATAAGCTTTCTAAATGTAATGAATCGGATAAGAATTCGATTCCTAATTATTAGCTTTGAATGAGCTTTCGGGGTTTTAAAAGCTTTATTTTAGGTAAAAATTAAAATTTCGTTAAAGGATCGGTATTTGGATAGAAAATAGATTTTAAAACGCACGAAGTAAGGCTCGGAAAATTAAGCTTTCTGGTAGCTTTTAAGTTTTTGTAGAGCTTTTGAACAAAATGTTTAGTTTTGATATTTTTGTATTTTCCTTGGCTAATTTAGAAGCTTCCTGATTCATTAGATTGTTCTGGATGTGAAGAAAATAATTGCGAAATCCGGATCAAATGTTGCGATGTCCGATATTCAAGTTTCTCGGTACGAGCTCTTACGAATTTCTGATTTTTCTTATAGATAAATTTCAACTATTCTGAAATGTTTAATTTTTGTATTTTTTCGTAACTATTAAAGTAACTTTCTGTGTTTTTACATTTTTTCCGGCCGAAGAAATCTACACAAAAATTCTCCACATCTTATGGAGACGCTGAACTCACGCCACGTCCCACTTTAATAATTTTATCCCGCATTTAAGCAGGGAAGGATTTGGGGGCTTCATATTCACCAAAAAAAAGGCTATTTTATAAATGAAAATACCTCTGACCAGAAACGTCTTCTTAATACTCACATTTTTACAAATTTCAACTGTTTAATTTGTCAACCCTAAAATATTCTACGTAAATAAAACATTCCAAATATAAAAATGTTGATAGAGAATTGCCCATCAATATCAAATGTACAAACGGAAAATAAGTAGTAGCTCGTGATGTATTTGGTGTTGGGTCTATGCCGACTTTCCAACAATTAATTCATACCAAATATGAATTTTTGATGAGAAATTCTATCGATTATCTTGCGAATTTAATTCGTTTTACAATCGTCCACCCTATATATTCTTGCGGTTTATTGGTTCTTCCTGTTTTCAAATCTCCATACAGGCCGTTACGTGCGATATAAAACAACTTTCGATTTTATGCGTACAAATCGGGTTGAGAATCGTTGGTACGCATTTTTCATACGCACCGAAATATCGTTTCGTTACGAGGGGTTGTTGGTATTGTATGCATTTAATGGTTGTTAGTTGGTATATATACATTTTGCATTAAATATTTCATCCCTAATTTCCCTTGTTGCTTTGTATTGGCTCGATATGAATTTCGAGTTCTATTAAAAACGAGAAAGGTATGGGGTATGAATTTTTTGATTACCTCGTTTCGTCACGAATAAAAGAGAAGCCTACCGCCCTATTATATTTCAACGGTATTGTTGTGTGCGTGTGTTGCATGTCACATTGTAACGAATCATTTTCCTTCAATAATACGAAATCGCATAAAGCTTGACTGTACGTAGAAGAAATTCAATTTGTCACATCAGCACCTCATTTCATTTCAAAATATTTGTTCGACTCGTGCTGTTTGGTTTGAAATTTCAGAAAAAAAGGTGTTAAATAAAACCAAAGATTTTTTATTCTATTTTTTATTTAATTAAGTGGAATTCTATTCTAGAATCTAGAATAATTTATCTTAAAATTAAATCAAGTAAGTTAAGAAATGTTAGTTTTGGTTTTTCTTGTTTCAAACAAAAGTGTTCCGTTTTTTAACGAACTTCACGTATTGTGGTTCGATCAATAAATTAAGTTTTTATGGGGTAATTTTAATAAAAACCGATTGTTTTATCGATAATTTCCCAAGAAATTGTTAATTTTACGAGAATTAATAGAGAAACGATCGTTTTTAATGAAAATTCCTTTATTCCCCATTTCCTCACTGAAAGAAAAAAACGCATCGAAAGCTTGGCTTCCAATTCGTTCCATTTTGTTTGTTCAAACAAATTTATGTTGTTTGCTGATCGATTTTATTTAATTTTTAAATAATTAAAAAGAATAATTTACCCGCCATTTTATAATTAATTTTGTTTCATTAAAAATAGAACGAAACGAAATGACAAACGGCTTCCTAATGAGATTGTGGGTCGCCTTTGTACCACGTATAAATTTCCAATACGAAAGAATACATGGGCAATACGCGCGCTAAACAAGACCAAAATGGGCGCCATGCGCGCGCGTCGCCATTAAAATAAATTTTTTCTTCGTTATCCCATTTGAATTTTAATAATTAAATTTAATCAGAGAATAATCAGGGGATAACTTCCAAATTGATTAATAATTCATTAACGATTCAAACGCTTCCTTTTCTTATTAAAATAATTTCATTGATTTCTCAACGTTAAAAATTCGATATGAAAAATCTCATATATCCGCCTTGTATTTCATTCGGTAGAATTTCTTTATCGGTAACCGATGCTCTCATATAACATTTTTCCGTACAATTTGGTTGGTGTATTTCTTGTATTGTTTGTTACTCGTCGTTTGCTGTGTAAACTGTAAACGAATGAAAAAAAATGATTATTTCAGGTTTTCTCCGGTGTGAAGGTTTATTTTTATCTTTTGTTGTTGTAATTAATTGGTGAAGATGAAGTAATGACGAAAATATTTATGTAAGAAAAGAAAAAAATCAATGATTCGATGGTTTTTTTTTTTTAATTTAAAAAAAAAACATTGTCCGTCGTCTATTTCAATCGAAATTTAAATAAAAATTATCTTTCAATAGACGAAACAGCCATCTTTTGTTTGTTCAAGCAATTAAACTTTGGGTGCAGGGTTGCTAATCAAGCCATTCCATTGGAATGGTTGATAAATGTGTAAAAGTAAATGCACCAGATGGCGTCTGGTTTAAATTAACTCGTTGAAAATTAACCCTTTCGTAATAGCAGTTCAAATATGAACTACATGTCTTTAAATGTCAAACGAACTGTAAGAAGGTCCGTAGGATATTGTAAGGGAATTATCATCCACACCGAACACAATGTAGGTTTTCTTAGCTCCGCACTTCCGTAAATGGTCCAAACAATCAATGACTCGGAAAAAAGACCTTTAGAACGAGTCTTCTGTAAAAAATCCTTTTTTTTTGCAAAATTTTCCGAACTTTGTGAAATTTTCAAAATTCTCATTTTTAAATGTTTTCCGAATTTTAGGATAATGTTCAATTATTTCCAATTTTCACAAAATTTTGGAAATTCACAATAATTTTGATTTATGCAAATTTTTGTCGATTTTTACATAATTTCCGGTGTTTCAAAAATTGTACAAATTTTCAAAATTATCCGATTTTA
>JANTOP010033927.1:0-11372 GCA_027564815.1 Symmerus nobilis | reverse complement strand
CGCTCAAGTCATTCGACGCACGATAAAGTATACGCTGAGAAGGTACGAATGGGTAGTCTACACTAGGATATTCATGTCTAGGATATTCGTACCTTACTCAACGTATGTGCATTCAAATTTGGACGCATCTTAAGATCTAACGAAAAAAATTACAAAAGTTTAAAAAAAATAGTCACTTCCGAACGCCATATAAGTTTGGTTGCATTTATACATTTTTCACCAGATGATAAATGATTTTTACATATCTTTCATTTGATTATGATTGAATACACCAATACCTCGATTTACGGCCTAGATACGTTCCGGGAAAGTTGGCCGTAAAGCGAAAAGCCGTATAACAAATCAATTTTTTTGATACTTGAGAAACGTACTGATGTGCGCTCATTTAGTGATAAAATGAAACCCTGCCTCTACTTCCGCGAACATTAACTTCTATGTGACCAGGGCCGTCGAGAGGAAATTCGGGCCGGGATAAAAAAATAACATGCTGATTTCTTAAGTAGGAGCATTTAAGAATTTTCGACTTTTCTAAATAATTTAAAAATTTATTAAATTAGAAGAAGTCGACTATGATACAAAGCTGTAAAATGTTCATGCACTTGTACACTATTGTAGACTTTTTTATCAGAAAAATTGTCTAATATTTAAAAAGAGAAATATGAAAATTTCCGGGCCCCGCTAGAAACCCGGGCCCGGGGGGCTCCCTCCATTTCACACCCCCTATTGATGGCCCTGTATGTGACTATACTGCAGCGACAACGCATTAAAATATGTACATACATATGTAAGTATATTAATTTTTTTTCGATAAAAATTGCCGTAAATTGAAAAAGTGCCGGAATTAAAGTAGGCCGTATAGCGAGGTATTGGTGTAATTAATTTTATTTATATACTATTATTTTGTTAATTTGGTGTTTATTTGCTCTAATCGTCAATTATTTAAAATGAATATTAAAATTTCCTCTAAATAATCTTGGTGCGCTAATAAATAATGAATTAAATTTTATTCATCGTTATTCCGATTCTGTAAAACAGCAATGTATTCATTTTATATTTCAGATTTTGTTGAATTTTCAGAATTATGAAATTTTTCAATACCATGAAATTGTCTCAATTGTCTGTTTATCGTGCAATTTAACTATTTGCATGAAGTTTTCCAAGCTTTTTCAAAAATTTTCTGGACAATGCTTCAAAACAATTGAGATTGAAGTTTTTAAATATCATTTAATATTTCATTCATGACAACTAATTCCTTAAAGATAATTTAATAAAATAATAAATTTTGTTGTTTATTTGAATAATATGTATATATAAATGAAATTTGCGCATCTCTGCCTTAAAATAAAAAATTTCTAATCGTAACACCATTTATCTTACATTTCAAATCTCAGGAAAATTGGCAAAATAAGATAAAACTTATTTTGTTTGATTTTTCTTTATTATTTGCGTTAATATTTATTTAATAAATATTTTTAAAAGGAAACTAGAATACAGTGAAACGATTTAGTACGATCGAATTAGTACGATAGTAGTACGGCAGTTGAAATTTTATGAAATATAAGTCTTTATTAATCTTGTTCTTCCAATTATTTCAAAACATATGAAAAATTGAGCAATAAAGAGCTACATATTTTCAAAGCAACGTACTTTTTTTTAAATTAAATTATATAATTATAGCGAATTAATATATGAATGAAAATTAGAATTTGCGTACACGTGTCTTCGAGAGTTTTCTAGTATAAATGCAAGGGTGTAGTAAATTTCCAATTTACTGAAAATAAAACATTTGCTAAACTAAACGAAAATAATTTTTTCCGGACGTATTTTTTCCTTTCTTCGATAAATAGAGATTTGGCCCATAAATCGATTTCAATCCGCAATGTGTAGTGTGATGATACACCGAAAGCTGTGTATGCGTGTAATCAAATTTGGGATACGAATACAAATCGAATATGAGAATCGTTTAAATTCGTATTTTATAAAATAAACTTATTGTTAGTCCAACGTTTTTCCAATTTTTCGAATCCTTCCGAATAATATTTCTCCAATCCTTACAAATAAGCGTTTGTTTTACAGATAACGTCATCATTCGAGGAGAATCTCTATCGCCGAGCTATTTCTTCAGGTTTGGAAACATAAAATAGTCGCAGGGGGCTAAATCTGGAGAATATTGTAGATGGCTTAATTCATAGAATTTAGCCATGGACCCATATCGACTACACACTTGCGCAGCCGTGCATTGTCTTGATGGAAGAGAACTTGTTTTCTCATAAAATGAGATCGTTTTCCTTCAAAAGATCGTTAAAACGGTCTAATAAGTCTGTATAATATGGTGGGCTGATCGTTTTTCCGTTTTTAAAGTAATCGGCGTGAATTTTGCCGCAAGCATCCCATAAAATAGCCATGATGACTTTGTTCGCCGATAAGACCACCTTAACCTTCTTTGACGTTGTCACACAATTACATATGTTATCAATTACTAGCAAACACGGCACCTATTGAGATGCTCACAGCCTCAGTAATCTCACACACTTTAACTTATCGATCATCGAATATCAGGTGGATTTCATTACCCATTTTTGGTGAGGTGAACTTATTTGGTATTTCGAACGTTTTGCATCACTTGTGCTTGTACGGCCACATCGAAAGTCATTAAACCACTCGTGAATCATTCCAATCGAGGGTGAGCGTCCCCATAATACAATATTTTTTAAGCGACACTAAAAAGCTACGCAAAATATAATGTTTAATTTACACACGAAATCCACTTTTATTCATGTTTGTCACAATACCCGAAGTTGTATGCTTTCTGTGAAATCTGAATTAAATAAAAGATCTGTCTGAAAATTTGCCACCAAAATGGCAATTATTCAAATAACTTTAAAAATAAGTACCGAGATATAACCGGGGGAAATCTACGTGTACTACTATCAACCATTCATATTCAAAATTTAAGTGTTGGGTATTAATTGAAATATGGTATTTGCCAGATATTATATGGGATTTGTAATTGAGACGCCATCTATTAAATTTTTTACGAACTTATTGAACGTCCCTCGTATATTCGATAATACATTTTCACGTTGACAATCTGGCTTAGGGAATTGGATTGAATATTGAATAGGGTTGACCTATTTTTTCCGTTTTCAGCTATTTGTCGATAAAAATAATAAGACTTTGAAATCTTTAGTTCACGTACAAAAAATGTAATGTAGGTACACACTACGCTATAAAACGATTGTTGTGCAACCGCTGAATATAATTGATTACTTAAAATTTCTACTAGAGTAAAATTTCGTATATAGTTTGATTGTAACTCGGTGGGGTGGGTTGGGCGCATTGTGACGAAGCGCGATATAATGAATTGAATTTCGACCTAAGAGCCGTTGCCGGCCTTAACTCTCCATGAACTCTCCGCCCAACACTCTTATTCAAATAACCAATATATCTCCATAGACCGCCAAATACTCTAAAACAGTGTTTCTCAAACTTTTTGGGGAAAGTACCCTTTATCTATTTATATAATTTTTAAGTACCCCAGTCAAATTTTAAAAATGTACATGTAAAAATAAAACGTTACGTTAATTTTGATAACTAATAATTAGTTTTTATTAGCTTTTATTATTATAAAAAAAATTAATTACTGCAAAGAGCCTGTTTGGCTGCTACTAAAGTATCTATTCTTGTAATAGATAATTCTTGTGTAAGTTTTACACAATTTCTTACACAATCTATTATTTCTCCTCTTATTTCTTAATTCCGTTAGCACAGAAAAACTAACTTCGCACAAGTATGTAGTTGGAAATTGCAAAAGTTCTGTGGAGCCGCATTTCTAAATTCACTATATTCATTTCTGGTTTTTTGCCAAAACGTTGAAACCTTCTTCCATTTTCGATGTGGTATCCACAGAGAGCTCCATTAGCTTTTCCTTCATATTATCTGAAATTCCGGATTGTTCAATAAATTTATCATTAAACGGATCTATGTATAACCCTAAGCTATACCGCATAATACATTTCTCGAGGTGGACAGAATTTGATGTACCAAATTCAGCTGATATATTCTTAAGAGTTTAAAAAACTATCGGTTCGTTAGTATCATTGCGTAAGTGAGAGTTTGAACTCAGAATTTACTCATATCCGCATGATATGTTTCAGTTTTCAAAATAAACGGCATATAAAAAAACAATTGTTTTTAGGGGGATGAAGGGCCCTTCTCCTCCCCCTTCTTTTGTTTAATTTTTATAAAAATAATTTATTATTTTCCGGTACCCCTACATATATTAACAAAAAATGTAATGAAAGAAACTGAATTATATTAAATCCGAGGGGGAAGTTAGTGGGTATTCTAGTATCAGATTTTCTTTTCTATCTCTCTATTTTTAATGAACTTTCGATGAGCTTCCGGGACTTTGAAGTTTTTGAAAGAGAAAATTTGAATTTTCGTTAAAGAACCGTTTTCTGCATAGAAAATAAATTCTAAAACGTAAGAAATTATGTTCCATATTCAAAGCTCGGTAGGAGCTTTTTGCGACAAATTAAAATTACATTTAAATTTAATGAATCGGATTAACAATGGATTCAAATTTATATCAAATTGAAATTTAATTTTAATGTTTCAATAAGCTTTCGATACTTTTGAAGTTTTTATGGAAAATTATCAAATTTTATTAAAATATCTTTGTCGGGATAGAAAATAGATTATAAGGCGTACAAAATTAGCTTAAAGCTTTCGTTGAGGTTAAAATGGTTTGAGAAAGCTTTCTTGCGAATATTCCATAGTTTATTTGAATTTAATAAATCGCATAAAAAGTTGATCCCAAATTATATAAAATAAAACTTTAATTTTAAGCTTTCATTGAGCTTTCAGCATTTTTCGGGCTTTTCTAGGGAAAATTTCGTAATACGTCAAATAGCCGTTTTCTGAATAGATAATAGATTTCAAAATGTGAAAATTTGGTTCGGAACTTAAAGCTCTCGTTGAGCTTAATATGGTTTGGGAAAGCTTTTATGCGAAAACTTCATATGTCATTCGAATTTAGTGAGTCGGATAAAAATTCCATTCCAAATTATATAAAATGACATTTTAATTTTAAGCTCTCAATGAGCTTTGGAGATTATTGAAACTTGTTTTTCGAGAATTTGAAATTTCTTTCATGGACCGTTATCTGGATAGAAAATAGATTTCAAAATTGAAAAAATACTGTTCGGAAAATAGGCTTTTTTGAAAATTTCATGTAAATTCAATGGAAATGAAATAATTAACTAAAATAGTTTGTATTAGAAACAAAACAAACGCATACTTTCCTAATAATTTTATTTTTTTAATTACTGTATATATGATTACAAATATTTTTTAATTAATATAAATATTTACTGGCTTTTAGTAATTTAATGAAATAACATTTATGTTTGATTTGTCTGAGTAGCAGGCCTATATTTTAGAAGGTGCGCTCTGCGCCTTCTGCTCATTACTGTCACTGTGAAGTACCCTCAATATTTTTTCACGTACCCTTCAGGGTACGCGTACCCCACTTTGAGAAACATTGCTCTAAAAGGTTCTATAAAATGTTAAAATACGTTTTCCATATAGGAGGGGGATACATGGCCATATGATAGGGATGAGCGAGCATGCGGGAAAGATGGCCAACGAAATTATCTCTCAGTATTTAATAATAGATAATGTTGTAATAAATTCAAATGTAATCTGATATAATATATACAAATATACAATTCTGCTTATCAATAAATCTGTCATTTGTAATGAAGACCACTTAAGTTTGCTTTCAAGTGCCAAAAGATTTATTGCTCAAAAAAAGTAGGGAATAATTGTTTTTGAGAAAAAGGTAAGTAAAAATATAAAAATTTGAAGTACACCAATTATTTTGGATCAGTAGGGTTCTAAGAGCGATACTGAATTTCGTTGTAGGTTTGTTAATAACAAATTTTTTAATAACATAAGTTTCAATAAAGTAATTCATAGAGTTATAATCATATTTAGTAAATGATAAATTAGAGTAAATTCAAATTATGTGAATTACAAGGGTCGTTCAATAAGTAACTGAAATAAGTAAAATGAATAAAGGACAATTTCTTTCAACTATAAAACTAACTTTATTTTTGTACATAGTTCCCTTTTAGGTTCAATGTTTATCCAATTTTCCCTTTCGGGTAATATGATTTCTCCAAACCTTCAAATCAGGCATAGCGGATAGCGTCATCATTAAATGCGATCTTTAGGTGTGGAAACATGAAATAGTCGCAGAGGGCTAAATCTGCAAAACATAGTGAATGGGGAAGCAATTTTCATTCATATCGTCGGCTTACAACCAGAAGGCATTAAGGGGATCGCACCACTTGTAATTTTGAAAGAATCGAATTTTTTTTTGCATTTTTTGAAGTATAAGTATCTAAAAATATGTAATCAAAATGTCAAGTCGATCCGAATTAAATTGAACGAGTTACTGGCTTAGAAAGAGAAGCGTGTGTTAAGACTGAAGTTGAAACTTTAAGGAGGTAGTTGAATTGTCCATTTTACATACAAAATCGAGGTACCTTTCTTTCATAACATTCTTATTTTGTATCCAAGATAGAGCCTGAATTTGAAGAAAATCGGTTGAGTAGTTTCAGAGAAAAAGGTACCTCGATTCTGTATGTAAAATGGACAGTGCAACTACACCCGTAAACGCATTTTTCTCAAAATGGTATTTCTAAAGTCGGTGACCAACATTACTCAAAAACTACTGAACCGATCTTTTTGAAATTGCAGGTTTATTCAACACATAAAAATCTAGTCTTTAATCGAACTATTAACTTTGACTATCCGCCATTTTCTCAAAAATGCATATTTTTTAAATCCCTCGATTAAAGACAAGTTTATGTTGTTATTTAACTAAATCCATTTCCATGTTTTATTTCAGATGATCCAGTTCGACACAGTGTTGTTGGTCACCGCAAAACGGTTTTTTAAAAACTTACTATACTTGTATATGATGGCCATTTATAATTAAACCTTTTAATATTTTTCAATAAAAAAAATTCCTAAAAGATCTTTATTGTCTATACTTTAAGATGATATATTATAAAAAAGTTTAGTAGTTTTCATAAAAAAAAATCCTAAAAATTACCAATTTTCTCGCGCTACAACTGGTGCGATCCCCTTAAGTCAAAAAATTAAGTTTTGAGTAAACCGATTTTTAAAGTTATGAAGATCTTAAAACATGTGGGAAAAATGACTTAATGCAATCTTGTCACAGCTATATCATTGAAACTATCCTCTTCCTAGTTATGATACTTTAATAGCATGAAGTTGATTCATTATGCTACACTTTTCCATCAATAACTCAAAATTGGAAAAAACTGACTTAGTGCTTTCTGGTAATTAACCGACGATATTGTGCATCACCTGTATATTATCATGAAGAGAGAGAACTTATTACCTAATTAATGAATTCAGCCATGGCAACTACACACTAGTGCACGTGTGCAAGTGCTGTTTTTATGGAAGGTCAAGATGCGGTCGTTTTACTTTCGAAACGTCGTTCAAACGGTCCACTAAATGCACTTATTATGGCTCGTTGATCGTTCCTCCATTTTCAAGGTAATTAATGTGGATTAGGCCGCGTGCATCCAAAGAAACTGTAGCCATGATAAACCACCTTGATTTTTTAGGCTTATTTTCTTGTGGCTTATTACGATTATTAACGATTTGAGGCTATATGTAGTCAATCTAGCGCTCAACCGTATTTGTTGTTTCTTTATTTTGATCATTTAATCCATTGCTGTTGACCAATTACATATTTAATAGCAATGGATTGTGAATTGTTTTTGATGATACCCCCAATACACAAGGAGTCTCTGTATAAGAACACTTATATTCTTATACAAGGGACTGCCAGCTTTACGTCGAACTTGAGGTTTCCTTTGTATTAAAGTTAGAAATATAGTACTGTAGATAGATAGAACATAAATTTAAGTTCACGATTTTTCACCAACTTCGCTGGATTAGGTGTATTGTTAATGTATATATAAATTATATTTTATTTATGTATGTATTTTCATGTATACTTGTATATCAATCCAGATATCCTCAAGAAAAAAAAACTACTCATAATTTATAAATAATATATAATTACTGCTTGACAAATGGATCGGTTAAAGTTAAAATGAATTAATTTTGATAAATAATGATTGAAAATGAAAAACATTAATTGATAATTAATTTATTAACTATAGGATATAAGTATAATCGTTACACAAGCATTAATTTATTGGACTTAATTTCGTTTATACAAAATGTTAATATTATATCTGAAAAGAAAGCAAAAATAAAATATAAATTGTTCAAATTATCGAATGGCAAAAAAAACAAGTCAACTAATTAAATGTATTGGGTAGATGTACAAATCACGGGTTTCTCGCATATGTTCCAAATTGTTTCCTTAAAACAACTTTAACATTTCGAATAATTTTTATTTTTTTTAAATGCAAGATGTTGTAAAATGACAGTTACTATATAGTTAAATTGTTAAGTTAAAAACTATAATTTAAAATCTTTTTCGATACAAAGTATATTGCAAAATAAAAAGAATTATAGACGTGTTTTTCATGCATCTAGAAGAAATCATTTTGCACACTAAAAATTTATATTTTTTGACATCTTTGACCCATAATATTTACTTTATTATGAGCGTTGAACGACTGGGTGAATGGACGTCCGTATTTTGAAGATTGTGGAGAAAGGAATCAGACACCATATAAAGGTGCCAGGTATGTCAATTTTGCTAATGAAAGAGGATGATGGAGGTCGGAAGAATGTGCAAATAAGATATATTTCTGTTGATAAAATATTTAATTTGACTGCCATTTTGTTGTTGATTTAAAAATACATACATACTACAATGCCGTGAATAATGCTCTTGCTTGTTTCTCGCGGCTCGACCAAAACAAAACAGAAAAATACC
Organism: Symmerus nobilis; assembly: GCA_027564815.1. Classification (NCBI taxonomy): domain Eukaryota; kingdom Metazoa; phylum Arthropoda; class Insecta; order Diptera; family Mycetophilidae; genus Symmerus; species Symmerus nobilis. The sequence goes on along the minus strand of JANTOP010033927.1, from coordinate 2,410 downwards.
CTCAAAAAAGAAGGAAATAATGCATTCTCAAAAATATGTTTAATTAACTGGAATGTTGCAAATCAATGCACAAAAATTTAAGTATGAAGAAACGTCCCAAAATAATATTAGGAATATTTCACCTTGAAATTTTACGCAAATCGGGGTGAAGAAAGTGTTAAATTTGGTAACTTGCAAGACTTTCCAGTTACCAAGAGAATTAAAGTTACTTTGATATTTGATTTGGAAATGTTGGGGGCTTTTTCATTCTATTTTTGGGCAAATATTTAACGTCGATGCATTGTAGATACGGCTCTTCTCCTTACAAGAGGTGTTGCGCACTGCACATATCTCTATGATTTGTGATCGTCACAATGATCGAATTTGAAACCACGTCATATCGGATGGTGACGTAAAGCTGGCGGCCCCTTGTATAAGAATGTAAATATTCTTATACGGATACTCCTTGTGTATTGGGGGTATCATCAAAAACAATACATATCCATTGCTATTAATATGTAATTGGTCAACAGCAATCGATAAAATGATCAAAATAAAAAAATAAATACGATTGAGGGCTAGATTGCCTATACCTAGCCTCGTTAATAATCGAAATAAATAACCGAAACTTCCATATGGAAGTGCCTACGCTACCTCGTGGAGTAATGGTAGAGATGATGATGAAATAAGTACTAACAAGTAACAAAATATAAATACGTAACTAGTTAGATGGAACTTTTAAACTAATATAAACACATTTTCATTTATACTACTAGTAAGGTAGGGTATATATTATTTAATTATTGATGCTTTTTTAGCAGACCTCGAAAAAGCATGGTTCAGTGGCAGTTGGAATATAGGTACAAATATTATAAATCAAATAATTATATCCATCAAATAGGTCAAATAGGCCGATTAATTTATAGAGAATATTTTAAAATTCCTTAGTAATGACGAAACCAAGGGAACAGATTATAAAAAAAATAATAAAATGTATGAAGAAACACTGGCATCAATTTTCAAATGAATTTCGTATGAACATTTTTAATAGAACGTATCTTGTCTATTTTATCTAAGAATATGAGCAATACATTTAATTTAAAAGTGCTATGATTAACTCCAAAGTCATTTGCAATCAAAACAATAACATATTTAATAAAAAATGTTTGGTGTATGATTTACCTATACCATAGTTAAGTCACTATTCGTTATATAATATAATTCTAGCAAACTATGTGGATTAGCTATTATTTTATTTTATATCGTACAATATTCTGGAATAAGCGGAATATAAAACGCGACTTATGATGTAAAGAATTTATTAACGTTATAAGCATAAATTTTAAATTAAAAACGAATTTGTGAAGATAATGTTGACAATTTATTTGGGCAACGACCTAAAGATTAAACATCTTGTATTGATAATTACCCTGCATAAAATTGATTAAATAAAAATTAAAATTACATATAGGAAATGAAGAACTTACAAACTGGTTTTAGGAATTTTAATTAAATCATTCTCCACATCAACCATGGCAGATAATGGTTCAGCGCTAATTGCCTGCCGCTTAATACGTGGTTCGGATAATGGAATTACCCTGGTTGATTCGTTGCCTGGTGTCAACCATCCATCTGAGCTGCCCGATCTACGCCGCTCAAACATTGCCTGTGTCAAAGGTCGTATAACTTGACGAAATTTATCAATTTCGTTTTGTAATTCGATAATTTTCTCATCTCTCATCAACAATTTCTTTTGCAGGTGGCCACAATCATGAGATAAACGTAAAATATGTCCATTTAAGTCGATTATCAAAGAATCCCTGTCCTTTAAATCACGATTCAATTTTTCTATTAAATCTGTGTTGGTTGCAGCAGCTTCTAACCCGTTTACAATATCAATTGCTTTTTTTTTGGTGATCATACCTTGACCAGACTGATAACGTTTCAAGTATTTGTTTTCATTGCTATGCGCCGATAATAGTTGATCTTTAAATTTTTGAAATTCTGCTTTAATTATACGAATACGATTGTCTTTTTCCCGTACATCACGTTCCAACAGTAACAATTGATCATTTTTATCTTTAAGCGATTCGTATAAATTTCGCAATTCACAACGTAATGCCGACACATTTTGTTCCATTGTTTTCTTTTCTTTAATTACCGGTTTAACTTCACTCATTTTGTAATTAATTGATTTATTTTTCTTTTCTTTTTAATAAAACACGATTTTCTTGAAATGTATGTTTATAAATGTAATGATTTATTACTCAATATTTGGTACATAAAATTATGCTAAAATCTTTGATAAATATTTACAATATAATAATAAGGGAGAGTGCCCACTTATTTGCACCCTAAGGTCTTGAGGCCATAACTTTCGTTTGAAACATAATTTCGCAGAGCTCTCGATTTCGTTTGAAAGCTTAGTTCA
>JANTOP010033916.1:0-11373 GCA_027564815.1 Symmerus nobilis | reverse complement strand
GGAACCAAATGAACTATGATTTCCATTTGAATCAAACATGATATTGTTGAATTTACTATGATATTATTTTCAGTGTACAGGGCCCCGTTAATACTGATTAATATTCAATTCTGAAATCAATCAGCTATCTTTCTAATTTAATTAATTTATATGAAATTCGGAACTTTATACATATGTATTGAAACCTAATTGAAATAAATAATTTTAATCAAATCTCAAACGTTCTTACAAAAGCTCTGCAAAGCTATTAATGCTCAGAGAGAGCTTCAATTTTGAGATGTAGTTTTATTCGTATTGAAACCTACTTTTCACCCAAATAACACTGCTCTGCAAATTTTGGAAAACTTTCACCACCACGAATGGCGGGCGATAACATTTTCTATAGTAAAATTTTCCGTAGAATCCGAATATCCTAATTGCTTTTCTTGATTGGCTCCAAATTTCCATATAAATGGCAAAATTAAAAAAACTACACTTTTGAGTGCACAAACCTCACATAAATGCTTGTATAAATTTTAAGTGTCAGCCAATCAGTTTATATGTTATAGAGAAGAGTCAGCTGAAAATTTTAAGGTATAATAAGCGCCAATAATATTAGTGATATTGCTGTTATGATCGAAAATAAGTAAAATAAAATTACCTTTTTTCGTTTTTTTTAAAGAAATTTCAATTTTGAAGCCTCTGAAAATATTTTATATGGATGAAAAAAAGTTAGCCCCCCTATCATATAGAGAATTTCATTACGAACATTTTAAGCTTATATATGACTATAGAAAAGTCATAATTTACGAAACTATAGTATTTTATTAATATCAATGCATGTAATGAATAAAGGAATTTTTCGGCAAGTTGTCCAAGTCGGCAATCTATTTTTTGCTATTACCGCGCAATCTATCACGAATCAAAAAAAAATTTCGAACAAAACCTGCGTATTTGGTGGCGTAGATTCCGAATCTGCAATAAAAAATTGGTGTTCCCATTCAAGATTTCAATGTTGCCCCCCGCCTCACCCCCAGGTGGTAGGGTGGGGGTTCGAGTTAGGCAGCATTGAATGAGCGCTCCAGACATTAACAAATTTAATTTTGACCTTTACTTGATTTGATTAAGAATTCTCGAGATATTCCGTTGTATCAAGATAAAAAATTCAGCCGGTACCTGCATGCAAATATATAAAATGGTTCTTGCATTGATGTCAATAAAATACTATAGTTTCGTAAATTACGACTTTTCTATAGTCATATATATGCTTAAAATTTTCGTAATGAAATTCTCTATATGTGACGCGTCGTGAGAAAAGGGACCTTATCTTGCCAGAGCTAAAATTTAAAGTTATTTCACTTGTCAATTAACTTGAGATATGTAGGGAGCGTTTGGTGTCAAAAACCCAAAACATGAAATTTTGACCTAAACTCATGTTTTATCCTGTATTGAAAATTTTACTCTGGCAAGATAAGGTCCTTTTTCTCACAACGCGTCACATATGATAGGGGGGCTAACTTATTTTCACCCATATAAAATATTTTCAGACATAGGCTTCAAATTTGAAATTTGTTTAAAAAAACGAAAAAGATTCTATAACAAATAAAAATTTGAAACTGATTGGCTGACAATTAAAATTTATACAAGCGTTTATGTGAGGTTTGTGCACTCAAAAGTGTAGTTTTTTAAATTTTGCCATTTATATGGAAATTTGGAGCCAATCGAGAAAAACCATTAGGATATTCGGATTCTACGAAAAATTCTACTATAGAAAATGTTATCACCATTCGTGGTGGAAAATCTTGTTTAGCAGTGTAATTAGATTTCACAATTTCGATACTTGTGCACATTTAACTACTTTTAATACTAAACTGGACGCTATTTTGCCGGACATAGTTATCAGATAAAACATTATTTGATAAGAATTTGCGGTTATAATATTCAGTAAATTAAAAAAGGTAACAGATTTTAAATCCAAGACATTATACGTTCATTCTAAAAATAAATTTATTGACCACTTAAATTAGAGCAATTATTCTTGTGGTGAAATGACTAATCCATCGAATTGCCTGGAGTCATGATATTTATTGATATATTGCCGCGATTTAATTTTTTCCTTTGTTATCAAACAATAACTCTATCAATATAAGACCACAAATATTGATGTTTTAGATTAGATTATTATTATATAAAAAATAACATTTCTTGGCTACTTCCAAGTATTAACAATCTTATCAGTGCTAATCGTTCAAATATGTTCTTAAGACCTTATTGGAAATTTTATCAAAAATTATTGGACGGTATATTTTTATTTTGATGAAAATCGGGGGTATTTCTAATTTGAATTGAAGGACAATGCAATCAACACCTTTCGTAGTTGAAGATTTCTGAATAATTTTCTGATAACAAGGGGGCCTGGTAGGTAATAGTACCTATTTAGAGATGCTCATAGTATCATTGTTAGAAATTGTAAAATTTTTTCAAATATTGTTGCCTTTATGATTTTAACCATCATAGGACATAATATATACTAACAAGTCTACTTTGAGGCTGATATACATATGTAGGTACTTTGGTCATGTAGAAACGAAATTCTCCAAATAGATCTAAGCATGTGCAGATATCTTAACAACTAGGCCCAGTTGGAAAAGAAGAGGAAACATTTGGAAGTTATTCATGATTTCCACAGAAATAAGAAATATCAAGAATTTTTTGTACAAGTTTACTGGAGAATATTTAATATGAAATACTGGGGGTAATTCTGTAATTCTTTTAAAGGTCGTTTAGTTTAATTCACCTCAAATCGTATTCAGTAAATATTTCTGTTAGTTTACGAAATGTTAAACTCTGGTTTAATTAAACGCCAAGAGATATAGTAGGAAGTGTTATTCAGAAAAATAATTAGATTTTGATGATTCAAAGTACCTACTTTTTTTGCCTTCATTTTCTAGTTTTTGAACATTTCTGACAATTAAAGCAGAAGTCCTACGTCTATCCTTTCTTTCGCATTCGAAAAAGCTACTTGTAAGGTTGTAAAATATTATAAATATTTCAAAAAATCCCTACAATTTAATTTGGAAAGAATGATTTGAAAAAATTGATTTAAAAATTCCGTGAAATTCAGAAAATTCTACGAAAATTTCCAAATTTGTTATTACTTGGAAATCTATGAAAATTTCTATTTTTATTACACGGACAATTTCCAAATTTAAAATTCGGTTTTTAAACATTAGTCTAAGGCAACTAAATCGGGTTGCCATCTTCGCGAATCGCATTTTAGATTTGAATTTTTCAAGAAATTGCTACCCGTATTATTTTTTGGAATGCGATATTATCCAAAACCGCAAGTCATACAATGTTCCTGATACTTAAAAAACTAAGTCATTTCAATAAAGGTAGATTGAGGTATGGTTATTAGACATACGCCTAATGCGACACAAAACAATAATTCTAAATAGTTCTACATGTCGGCAACATAGTTTCGAACCCGAGACTTCTGCATAACTATCCCACTTGAATAAGCTAACTTGGCTGAATTGTTTAAAATTTTGTGGGTAACAATTTTTACCAAATAATATGTCTACCCATTTCTACCCAAAATCGTATAAACGGCCTCAGCTAATATATTATCACATTATTATAGATTAGATAAATTCAATATAATAAATAGCGCTGTTTATTCCTTATTACTTCAAAATGGAATATATTTTCTCATATCTTATCTCTTTTGACACTGCGAATTTAGTACATATTAATCCCTAAAATTCGAATTTTGTATTAAAAGTTAAAATAGAATTATTCTTTATGGTGCTTACCTCTATTCTCCAAATTTCCAATCCAGTCTTTCGACCAGCTCGTTCAAATGCAGGATGCATCACAAGATAAATATTATACAAATACAAATACAAATACTGTCAATACCGTAATACAAAATTAAATACTTTCTCCATAAAAAATCAATTTAATCAACAAGAATTTATGAAGACTTAAACTTCTTACTAACTATAATATTAATTAATATTTCTTAAGGTATTAAAAATTATGAACAAATCTAACAAATAACATTGTTGTTTAATAAACTAAACCGCTTAATTTACAATAATTAATTGTCAATTTTGAAAAACCATAGAAACGAAGGTAGTCACTTTATGCGATACGACATCAATCGGTATTCATATAATTTACAGTAGTTGTTACGGTTAAAAAAATTAATTATTCATCTATAAAAAAATAAAAATCCCGGTGTTTTTATGAATGAACAACTATTTATAATATATTTTCGAATAAATTATATAAAGAAATTTTTATTCAGCCAATTAATATTTATTTTGAATTGAAATTTATTGGATTATTATATAATTACCCGCATAAGTTATAATAATTATATTATATTATGCCTATAATGTACAGTACACAATGTATTTTTATATGAAATTAATATATTATTCTTACTTTTTATTATATTTACAACAGCCGCTCTTTGACTAACTTATTGACTTTACCGAAATTACTTAGCCTGTCGCTTGTAATAATAAATTCTTGATAACATAAATTCACTTACAACTGATAAGATAACAGAAATTATTATTATAGTGATCACCTGTTTTAATGTAATTATTTTTATGATAAAAGTAATTACTTTTAGTTTTAATATAAATCGGACGAGCATATCTTAATCCTAAGTACCACATTGGAACAAATCAAGTACAGGAAATATGACTAATGTGGACCAGGTTTCTAATCTGATCGATCCATTCCATCATACTTTCTAAACAAAATGGTACGAAGAACAACGGACATCAATTGCGAATATAGTTACATCAATTTAGAATAGCAATTGACCATCGATATCACGACAATCTGCATAACAGTCCAAGGCAGACTTAGTGGTACTAAATTGTTTTCATTTCTTCATTATAGCTCTCTTAGGATCTCTAAAATCCATTGAATGTCATGGAAAAGGGAGACTATAGGCAATGATAGGGTTAACCATCAAGTCCGATCATGAAATACATGCATACATGTATACACTCCTATGCTGGATCAAACTTTACCTAAAAAATTGGTCGCAGGTAGGAATGATTAATATTTAAGTGTTCCGAACATTTCCATCTAAATCCGGCATTCCTCAAGGTAGCCATTTAAGACTGTTCTTTTTCTTATTGTGTTATGCCAAATATTTACTCAATGCTAGGTATCGTTATACATCATGCAATAGAGCTGTATTGTAGTTTCGTCCATCCGCATGTAGAATGTACTATAGATATGGAATATGTTCAAAAACGATGTGTAAGACACTGCAGATTTTAGGGTGGGCCGTTCCCGTACCTGCGCTATCATTCGAATGTAATTCTCGAAACACATTGATATTCCTTCATTTGAAGTATATTTAAAAATATACTAAAATTCGTATAAAAATGTCTAGCTAATCTATTATCCATTATTCAGAACCTTTTCTGGCTTAGGCATGGTAAGATATCCATAATAAGATACATTCACACAGCCCAGTGTGAATGTATCTTATGAATAGCTTTGAACTGGGAAGTGACAGATTTACATTACAAATAGCTATACAGGGATATAGAGGAATCCTCAAAGACAGATATGATGATTTGACCCCAATTAGAACCATATTGCACGACCACCCTACGGCCCGACAAATTTGTTCTCGGTGGATACTGCAACACTGTTGACACTGGTTCAAAAACAGGAGAATTTGGATTGGTGCAAGCAAATGCTGGGAATTGTAACACGGACAAGGAAAAGTCTTCAAAGGTGGGTAAATCTGGAATAAATCTGACTATACTATGAACCGGAAGGTAAGTGTAAGTCAGCCAAGTGGATTTTCCCATGCCAAGAGAACCCCACGAAAATATAATACGAATGAAGTGCTGGCAAACAAATGGTGGTTGCATTTTTTAGATGTGCGGATCATGTTGCTATTAGAAAATCTTCATATGGCCAACAACGAATATTCCACCATTTGTTTGCCACATGTGGTTGAGAAAATGTGTGAGAAACGATCAATAGGATGAATCCTTCGCCATTAATACAATGCTCCGCTTCACAACGTAGTTTGACTAATCGAGTCTTTGGCCTTTTTACGAGTAACATTTGTGACTAATCTGCCTTACAGTTCGTTTAACTTCTTCTTTTTTCAATACACAAAAAATAGAAAGCGTGGATTATGGCTTACCACATCAGGGCCGGGAGTATGATCAAGTCGTATCGACGACTTGATAAAAATTCCTACATATTCTTCTTCTTTTTTTACAATGTGTTTTTATCAACTCGACTCGACACGACTCGATCATACTCTCAGGCCAGAAGTAGCGTTTATGAGGTGGTTCTAGAATTATCGGCCTAGTGCTTCGAGGATTAGTTCTGTCGGAATAGCAGTAAGTAATAAAAATGATCAAATTTGTCGTATGTATTTTCTTTGTTATCCGGCAAACTGTTAAAACAACCTGTAGCTGCATTTCGGAAGTCAAACTATTTAGTTCAGGCAGTAAAGAGCCGTCTAAGGAGCCCAAATCCTTAACCCTTATCTTATAAAGAAAGCGTAACCGTGTTTTATAGTAACCTATCGGTTATCCAAATTAAGGCCATAGAGAAATCAGGGAAAAATAATTTGGTCCTTTAACGTATCCTGATAAGATTTATATAAGTGTAAAATAAATATATATAAGAACTCATAGTTGCTGGCTTAGTTTGTCTCATAGCGGGTGAAATTACGACCTGTTTGACTTCTTACATAGTAATAGTGTTATATGGTATTTTAATTCAATTAATATTAATTAGTTTAATTAATTCAATTTTAATAGTGTCTTAGATTTTCGTATTAACCGAAATATTTCTTGTCAAATACTTAGATTTTTGTCCACTTTTTAATGGCACCAAACAATTACAAATTTCATTATTGTGCTGGAAACACAAGAATTGCTGCGACTTGACATTATTATTTAAGATAAATTCCAAGTATTAACTATTTTTCTTTATTTACCTTATGTATCTTAATATAACAGTTAGAAATTAAGATAGCTTGTCTAAAAGTAGAAAAAACTAGCATTAGTTCCCAACTCAGAATATGAGATAAAATAGAATTTGAATATTTTAAAATTGAATCTATCTGTGTCGACCCTATTGGGTCTACAAGGAATTCCCTAGCAATTACTGTGGGTAATGTAGATTTATTTAATTTTTTGTAAAACATATATTTTATGGAAAACATAAAATGTCAGATTATGAACTGTGTTACATACATAAAACATACACACTTTTCAAATAAAATAATATATTGTATAACTTAATTATACATTTAATCTTCCTCTGATTGATTTCCGGCATGTATATCGTTCCGTATTTGCTCGTATGTCGAAGAGTTCTAAAAAATTGTGAAAAAAATTATAAAATTGTAAAAAATTCTATATCAGCTAGTTTTTCTTACATCCCACAAATCATCACTCCAAACTGGGAACAATCGCTTAAAACTTCTTGGTTCATGTGATTGACGGATCTTAATAATTGGTGTCGTTTCTTCCGAACGGTCAGATGGATCAGCTTCAACGTACAGCTACAATTTTTGGAACTTAAATTTGTTATTTTCGGTTAATTTTATAAAAATTACTTGAGCCATTTCTACAGCCTTTTCTTCCTCCTCATTAGTTGCTCTTTTTCCAATCCACACATAAATTTCATCGCCACCATCCAACACCATAACGTCATCCACATCCAAATCATCCTGTTCAAAATCACTGACTTCATCAACTCGAATTTTACCATTTAAGATTTTGAAATGGAAGAGGCGTGCATCAAGAAGTGGTCGCCCTGGTGGATCTATTTCATTATCGTAATCCCCTTTACCGCCTAATGCATCCCAGAAACCATCCGGTTCCGATCCTTCATTAACAGTAATCGGTTCAACGTCTGGTGTTATACGTTGAGCCACCTCTGTTGCCATCTCTTTCTCGAAATCTGATGCTCCCTCCCCAATCCAAATATACGTATCACTATCTGCTTCAAATACGAATACATCGTCGGAAGCAAGAGAACCGGCAACTTCAGGGAATTGATCGGCACGAACATCCTCCTTGCATGTACCTCGTATACGGAACAAGCGTTTACCGTCCGTATCGTATGTGTCATTGTCTCGAATATTTTTAAAACCGGATGCATGACCACCGCTGAATGTAATCACTTTTCCTTTGAATATAAGTAGGAAGTGACGGGGTTCGTGACCTTGAACAACTCGTACCTGTATCGCTGAACCACTTAATTCATTATCTAACCGGACAGCGTGTAATGCAGCAGAGGCTTTCTCATCATTTGTAGATTTTTTTCCCTGCAGAAAATTAGTTTTTATAAAATAAAGATAATCACTCTTCGTCCCATTCTCATCCCATCTTACTTGCCAATAGTAGATAACATAACCTTGACCTCCCCGTTTATTCGCGTAATGATATTTCACGACATAGGAATCGCCACCGAAGAACATTCCATAATTTTCTGGATCGATTGGAACAAGTTCGAAATTTTCCACTCGCCATACATTTTCCAATTCCCCTTCACCGTTATCGGGCATAAAACCAATTGCCCGTCCACCACTCTTCTTCAGTGAATGCAAAACTCTAGGATCAAACTCTTCACTTGCTACCGATTCGGAATCGTCATCGTGGGCGGCTCTGATCAAGCGATTATGCGCCATTCCGACATCGCGCCATGTACTGAAGTACTGTTTGAATGGTGCCGGTTCACCTCCTTGGATAACCCGATGAACTTGAGTCCATGCAGGGTATTTTTTCGCTTGAATGAATCCTAAAGATTTTTTAAGGAATTGTTTTATTAGAGAAATACAATTTTCCTCAAAATGTCGAACCTTGAGCTCTGGTTAGCGATTGTGTTTTTTCTTGTTGCGTAGCGCCTCGTCCTACCCAAACATAAATAGCTGAACCCGTATCCAAAATGAAACAATCCTCTGATTTAAGCATTTCCTGTTTCAATGGCCTGGTACCGATAGCAGTTATTTGCAATGAACCGCCAGCATCAGATACCTTATTCAAAGTAACGGCAGCAGCATCGCTTGTTTCAAATTGGGCATCATCACCACCGGTCACCTCATCTGGTACGGTATCCGGTGATCCTGATCCTAACACTTGGAAGAATTTCTCTTGATCGAACGGCGTACTGAACTCATCGACGATATGAACATTAGCCCGTCCATTGTGATCTTGATCACGGATCTGATTGGCTGCACTGATTGCTTTTAATTTTTCGACACGTTTCGCTTGTTTACCAACGTACACATATATTTCACGACCAGAGTCCAATATGAAACAATCTCCACTATTCATTTCTGATACAGAGAGACCAACTTGACGAACGCGAACATTACGTTTACCTTTCACTTGGAATAGACGCTTCTCACCAGCCGCGTTTGTCGTTACGTGATTAAAGCCGGATGCCACGCCACCATTTTCATACCGGATTCCTAGGGTGAGAAGATATTTTTGTTGAAAAAATAAATTATCCTAATATTTCCTTTTTACATTTCTTACCATTTTTAAAGTATCCCAAAAATAACTGCGATTCATGATCCTGTACTTCCCTATGTTGTATTGGAGATCCATCTAATAGATCGTCCAATTGAACAGTTAAAATAGCGGCCGCTCCAGCTTCATCTTGTGTCGTCTCTAACCCCAGCCAAAAGTGAACATCCCAGCTTAGTGCTCCTTTGTTGTCTTGTTTTGTCTACGACAATAATAATTTAGGTAAAATGAAATATAATTTTATCAGTAGATAGAATTTCAATAATCACATTCAAAATCACGTACGAATCGCCTTTATAAAATTTTCCGTAACCTCGTTGTGGAACTGCAACCGGTTCGAAGTTCTGAAAGGTTTAAAGAATTATATTTTGGCAGAACAAAAAAAATTTTGTACATTGAAAAATATATCATTTATTGTAATTAAATTTAATTTCTCACAAATAAAACATCAAAGGAATCTCGTTTTCGGAAACCGAGAATACTAATGTTTAAAAGTCCCATCTTCGCCGACGCATACATTTCTCAATTAAAATGAGATAAAATAATTGGCAACAGAAAATATATCTAATATTTTTACGATTTGTTTATATCAGGGCTGGTAATCGTTAACTTATATGGACGTACAACAGCCATCATGATTTGTAATCTAAAAGACGGGTTTATAACGGGTTTATGAAGCAATGCAGAAGTTATTTATCAATCAGCCAAATTGTTTGTACGAAATTTTAAGTATAGGAAGTTACCAGCCCCAGTTATTATTAATATATTTTTTACCTCAACTCTCCATATTTCCAGACCCTTGGTCTTTCCAGCATTAGCGAAGGCAGAATGCATTATACGTCGTCCGCCGGTTTTCGATGTCGGTTCAGCTAGACCCGATTGGATAGCCGGTCCTCGATTTTGTACGGTACCTGCCGAACTTAATTGCAAATATGAATTCGCTATCAAGACACTGTAATCGGAAGAAAAACAAAATTTTTGTATTTTAAGAAATTATATATCTATTAAGATGATCGAAATTTGGACACTTCTAAACAGGAAATTATAATTAATTTCACACAATAAATCATCTGTGAAAATTTCGTGCGCACGGAATTTTCTTCTCAGAAAAAATATTTAGAGAATAAATTCATTGTTTTCTACCAAGAGGTTTGAATAGATTTATGTTTTTCACAAACATTTTCTGCTTCTATTTTATTGCTAGTTAATAATAAAAAGAGAAATAAAAATTAGTCGGTTTATTTATTTAACTTCTACCAAAATACTGATGGTGTTCCAACTTAATTTATCTTGACTAGCATTAATATTTGGTGGCGCCTTCTTCGCCTCTGCATCGCTCGGTATAAAAAAATAAAATTAATTTTCGGGTAATTGTAAATAAATTTATTTGGGTAATTTTGGCATTAAATTAATTATTTCCTTAATTTCTCAAAAATTATTATGTAGGTTCGGGCAGGTGATATCATTTAGTTCCGAAATTGTATGAGTACCCGCATAATTACAAGTATCTATAATTGTATAGTAGATAGTAATAGTATAATCATAGTTTAAAAATAAAATCCAAATAATAAGACACAATAAGCGTTTAACTGCAATTGGTAATTTTCGTTTCATTATTCTATAATTTTGATCATGGTATTGACAGTGTACCCGTAGTATAGTATAGTCCCGTAGTGTTGTGTATTGAATCATATCGACCTAAAGGCCTGATCACAATGTACTTAGAGAAACTTAAGAACTTGTGAAAAATTTATCGAAAGTTTCTTAAAGTATTCGTTGACTTCATAAAACTTAACAACCGGTTATAATGTACTTCTGTAACTTCTCCATAAAATCTGTCATCATGTAT
>JANTOP010033905.1:0-11374 GCA_027564815.1 Symmerus nobilis | reverse complement strand
ATTCATGTCAATCGAATAATCCATCGTTGTTTTATTGCAATTTAAAGTTCTATACCTCTAAAAAAAACACCCTATATTATATAATATTGTTGGGGATAGGACTCATTACAAGAAAAAATGTATACGTCATTAGATAGAATATATTTACAGTATATCAATTTTAATTTATTTTTATTTATGTTCATGAAGGGACAACAAGTAGTTTATTTTTATTTATGTTCATGAAGGGACAACAAGTAGTTAATCTCCTCTATTCAATAATATCATAATGATAAATATAAATTTACTCGTGTCTGCGTCATACTTCAATTTTGCTTTTTGGCTTGTCGTCGGGCTGTTTATCCATATATCGGTATGGATTTCAATTCGTCTAACGAAATGAAAATAAATGATTTAAGGGTCATTCCAAACCCACGGATATGACAAATCACACCCTTAAATGTTATAGGTATAGTATATTGTATTTATACATAAAACAATTGTACAATCAGGTTATACTTCTTCAATTCATTTTCAGAAAGATTACAGCTTGCAGACTCTTAAAAAGAATTCTCCCAGCATTGGACGAATGCATTCTTTATTCATTTTTAATAAATTGTAGTCGGCACGTAGTAACACGTGGGAACATCCACTTAAGGCCTGGAACTATATTTACTTTTGAGTATTGATTATACATAATGAATAGTGGATACATGAATGAAAAATAAATTTACAATATTTGAATATATGAATTATTTTCTGTTCTGATTTTGATGTCCTGGCAATAAGTACCGGTTGACTTTTTTTCTAGAATGACCCTAGATTAACAAATCGGTCGTATACTCCAGGAATGTCCTTGCAAAATAGAGCTAATTTGCGTTCTTAAATTATTGTTAAATCAAAGTTTATTTACTATAAATGTTTACAGATGTCTGTTACTTTTTTCTTTCTGCACTATTCTTTCAATATAATAATTTGTGGCATAGTCGGTTTGGGGCCTGAGGTTGATTTCATTTCGCAGATATACTGCCTTAACTGGCTGAAGCAACCTACATAACAAATACATGAAAAACGAAACCGAACCCCATCCACTAAACTTTCTTACTAAACTTTAGCGCTATCACTATAATTCTTTTTTATTTTCAATGCATTAATGGGTAGGCAGGAACACTACGTAATATATATGGTTTAGTATTATAAATATATAGATAAGATTTTTGAGGGGGTGTTTATCTATTTTTAATCAGCCTACGAGTACCTATCTATTTTCAACTTATAGAAAATCCTACGTCATACCCAACTTGTAATTATTTTCAAAGTCCATAATCATTTCATATAAATCTGTTAAAAAAGTTATGAATAATTAAATCATCGAGTCCCTCAGGAATGATAAAAATTGAACTATTTTTTTATAGTTCATATTTCCATTAGTAAATATGCTTATGCATAAAAGTGGGTCAATGCAAAAATCTACGATGAATTGGGGTAACTGGTAAATTTATGAAGAAGTGAAGGTTAGTTTTCGCAGTTTAGCCTATCCAGATGGAGCAGTCTAGCATGTCCGTAGTGTAAATTTCTCTGTTATGAATACATAATTATAAATATTTATTTTAAGCTGTTGGGAGCCTCTCAGATTTCTTCAACATAAGAAAATCTGGAGAGGAATACTGGGAAAAATTAAACGTCCGTTTAGTGCATTGAATGCTTTCTTCAACAAAACAATTACCGTGACTACTTGAAGTGATATTTGTTTTATATTTGAACGTAGCGTTGAATGAAAATAGTTTATTGACTGTAAAAGGAACGGTTTAAAAACTATTAAGGAATCAAGCGTAATCAAAAAAGCACTTGAAGCATTTTTGAAATTTATCGCGTGCAAATGCGTTGAAGTGCTCCGTTATGATTGTTTTCTAATGGAGACCCAGGTCAAGTTTACATTAGTTTAAAATATTTAATTTACAAAAATAAGTGAGCACAGTAACAGTAGGCATTTTGTAGTGAGCACGTCATAGATTTTTCATAGAAAACGAATTATTCTAAACTTTAAAGCTCATAGTACACGGCATATAAATGGTTTATACGTTATATATAAACGGCATATACGTTTGCGACCTGACGTCACTTGATGCCCCTACCACTACTATTGTGGGATGTTGTGTGATAGTTACAATGCATCTCATGGCACTTAAAATAAATTAAATAGAAGTGGCTGCAAATATGGTTGCATATGAAAAATATGCGGCGGTAAAAATTCGAGCTATCGCATTTATTTGATATGCAACCTCATATGCAACCATCGGCCGAAATGGTTGCATATGGTCGCAAATGATATGCAAATGCGTTTGCAACCAGAGTGGTGCATATGTGTTGCAAACGTTTGCGACTCATATGCAACAGCAAAAATTATGGTAGTACACAATATGCAACCATTTGCAACAAATTGTGACGTCAAAATGACGTCAGGTCGCAAACGTTTGCAACCATTTATATGCCGTGTATTATGGCCATAAATGCAGTTTTCTCAAAACTATATTTTTTAATTGTGTTGACAGCCTATACCTACATATCGTATTTTATACATATCACTGGATTTTTCATTTTTTGATTCCTGCGAATGAAAAACAGTTCGAAAAATTGTCAAAGTAATTATTGTACAATTGTACATAAAAAGTATTGTAAATCTGTTCAAAGCCATTTTTTTTTAAATCCGGCCAGTTCATCCCTAATTTAGGGCTTAAATTATAAGAAAATTAACCAGACATTGATTTCAGGTGGACATTACATTGAACGTTCCAGCCTATCGATGTAGTAGGCCATGTTTCGCACCATACCCTTTTATCGGAGCTCATAACTTTGGATAATTTCAATAACATGCTTTTTTAAAAAAAAAATTACGCTTCAAATGAACACTAAATACACACTAAAAACAAATAATGCATTCCGTCCCTCCTAAAAAAAATTCATAAAAAACGCCTAGTTTTTGTCCTTCCAAAACGTTACCCCCCCCCCCCTGTAACCTTAAGTATCTATTACGATATTTCAAACAGAGAATAAACAGATAAGATGGATCTCGGGGATTTATCAAGTGTCCTGTGGTGATTTGTGAACAAGTTTATATTGGGCAAACATTGTTTCTTGTATTAAATATATAAGAATTGGAATTGGAATTGCTAATTATTATGTCCCATAATTATAGCGGAATGCATACAAATTTAATTATGTAAATAATTTCATCAAATAAATAATTAATAAATTAATAATTAAGTGAACCCGTAAATGAGCTGTTTTTCTAAATTTATTTAATTTGTGTTATTCGTACTATCTCCCAATCCAAAACATTTAGTTAGACACCATTTCCTGCTGGTGTTCTGGTGGTGTGCAGAAATTTCATTCATCAATTTTTATTTCAGGAAGGTAGTTGTGAATCACCAAAATCATACTATGGACGAAATAATGCAGCCGGTATTGATTTGAATCGTGATTTTCCGGATCGTTTTGAAATATCCGTAGATCAACATCGACGCATTCCCAATCGGCAACCGGAAACATTAGCTATGATGGAATGGATTCAGTTGAATCCATTTGTATTATCAGCAAATTTACATGGAGGAGCTGTAGTTGCCAGCTACCCATTTGATAACTCAATGTAAGTATAGGGTGGGCATTGAAATTCTTACCATTCAAGAAGTTTTGCAAACTTCGAAATAAATGGTAATCTGATAGTGCAAGATCAGGACTAAATGCTGGATGTGGTAACACATCCCAACCATGCTCCAATAATTTTTGACGAGGGACCAAAGATGTGTGTGGCCTTGCGTTGCATTGAGTAACATAACACCTTTTTGATTTGCCAATTCTGGTCGCTTTGAACATGAAAAATTTTCGAGTTTCTTACATTTTTAAAATATCCGCCGCTCAA
Source organism: Symmerus nobilis (assembly GCA_027564815.1). NCBI lineage: Eukaryota > Metazoa > Arthropoda > Insecta > Diptera > Mycetophilidae > Symmerus > Symmerus nobilis. The sequence goes on along the minus strand of JANTOP010033905.1, from coordinate 7,476 downwards.
CATATGCAAATAATCTCAGTCGTATCGGTAGGTATTGATACCACCTTTAAAACAAAACAAAAAATCTTGTTGATATCTTTTACTGTTTTGAAGAAAAGTTTACCTAAAGTTGAAAAAGTAAATTTTTTTGGAGAGCTAATAAAATAAAATGTTTATTTTTTCTTGTTCGTTCATTTTCATTGATTCGTTTCTCGACATACCGTAGTTTGCACTGCATTTTTATGCACTTCTGCTTGGTAAAAATCTAGGGACTATATCGTTCTGTTCAGAAATGAGTTTAAAATAAAATGATCAAAAAAATTCAAAAAAAAAAGGTTCGAAGATTTCAAAAAAAGCCCCTCTTAAGTTCTTGAGGATATATCGATTTTATTTTCATATCCAAGTTGTTTTAAAAGCTTTTCATTACATGTATGTGATATCGATCTTCTCTGCAATCTCACGTGTTGTGCTATGACGATCCTAATTGATTATTGCTTTGATTTGGTTCCCATCAACTTCAACTGGTCGACCTGAACATTGTTCATCTTTATGTGAAAAATCACCAGAACGAAATTTCGCAAACCAATTTTTGCACTGTTTTTTTTTAATGCTTTGTCATCATACAGAGCCCATAATTTTTTGTGAGCTTGTGATGCCTTTTTTCCTTCGTGGAAGCAAAATATAACAAAAACGCTCATTTCGATTTACCATTTTCAACAAAAACTGAAAAATTCATCAAAAGTCATCTACGTCACCATATGATAAGTGCGAGGATAAGTGCAATTTATTAGTTGTCCATAATATAATACCATGTACATTTCAACTTAATAATAATTACTTATTTATTTCAGCAACCATAACGAATGTTGTATGGAGAGTCTAACGCCAGATGATCGTATGTTTAAATTATTGGCTCAAACTTATTCACAGAATCATCCAATAATGCGTCATGGGCACGATTGCAATGAAACATTTTCGAATGGTATCACAAACGGAGCATACTGGTACGAGTTAAATGGTAACAGCACTAATGATGCTTTTCCGAGTCTGTTCCTTAGTTTATTATTTATTATATTTTTCCTTCAGGTGGTATGCAGGATTATAATTATGTATTTTCGAATTGTTTCGAAATTACTTTAGAATTGTCGTGTTGTAAATATCCAAAAGCCAATTTATTGGCTGATGAATGGACTAAAAATAAACGTAGTTTAATCGAATACATGAAACTAGTTCATAGAGGTGTGAAGGGATTGGTAACCGATCTTGATGGTTATCCGATTGCAGATGCCAAAATTGTAGTACATAGTTTAGCACGGAAACCGATTCGGACGACAGCAAGAGGAGAATATTGGCGCTTATTGATACCGGGCACATATGATCTGCAAGCTGTTGCTTTCGGGTATGATAAGCATTTATCTATTATCATTATATTTCCCCATAGTAAAACTATGTATTAGGAAAGCCCACGGTAATTTACTTGATCTAGATATGACGGCACAATACTGATTTTATACAATTTCATACAAAAATCTGCTTTTTATCTTTCTATTCATATTTAGGTCCGAGATTGGTTGATTTTTACATTTATGTTTGTATTAGCATTGTATTTACATGTAAATATTTTTATTCTACGATATTTACTGTTATATCGATATTTATAAAAAGCAAAATGAAGCCACAGATAATATTTTATTTTAAATTTAATGATTTAAATGAAGAATGGTGTATACGCACGATAATAATATAGCCTAACTACTTTTCTGTTGTCTGTAGCTTAAATTTCAATCTATATTCTATAATTTAGATCCCGCAATCACTAATTTCTACTGCGACAACGCTACAACGTCACGATTTAAGTGTGGTCACCACTCTTAATCATCTACAATATCTAGATGGGTTGGTCGGAAAAATCGATTTTTCCATACACATGCATATACATTCCATACACATACAAAAACATATTTCCAAAAATATTCCCTACAAATTTCATGAAAATTGGAGCACTTGTTATTAAGTTATACTCTATGTAAGTTGAAAGAAAATAATTTTAATTATGAAAAACAAGCTTGAACTTGAAATATGAGCTTGAAACTTTAAATGCGATTAACTGAAAACAGTGTTTTTGAAAAAAGGTGGATGCGGTAGACAGAATTTCTCCAAAAGTATTCCAATTTTCGCATAATTATTTGTAAATATTATTGAACAGGACCCATACCAAGGATTTTTAATTTCGTTGAAAAAATTGATTGATTTCGTTTCTTTGAACCATCTAAAAAACACAATTTTTTAGACAAATTTACATTTTGGCAAAAATTAAATTTCACATAACCCGGATCAAGCCCTTGAACGGATCAAGCCCTTAAAAAGACAAACTAATTTCAAATTTTCAAAATTTAACTGTCTGTGAAGAAAATCTATTAAATAAACTTTGCAACACCCCTTGCCACACATGAAATGCGGGGCGTAGACGATCCATTTAACACGACGTTTATTTGAGGTTGTTTTTGTTATCCATTTTAAATGTTCTCTACATTTACACATACACAGCTCGTTTTTCATATCAGTTTTAATTGTTTTAATCGACATCGCCATAACACTTGTAATTCATATAGCGCACGACATGCAAAAAAAAAATAAAATAAACCCGATCATATAGTATAGAGCCCATAAACTATCAGTTTTGGAGTGAAAAACAAGAAACGACGTTCGAAAATCAGGTTCATCCTGATTCCAATCGTTTCATGTAAAACCGTAAATGTAACATACACTATCAGTTAAAATTGATGAGAGAAAAGACCGTCGTGTTTAATGAATCGTCTATGGCTTGATAGGCTTGAAATTGAAAAGCTACTTACTATAAACAAAAAATAAATGAATATGAAAATGTAACTTCTCAGGGTAAAATATTAAAGTAATTGGCAAATCCCCCTTTAGAATAATAAATGCTGAAAAATGAATTAGGATTTTATGATTTCTAGCTTTCTCTGATATGAAGATTGTAAATATATATTGTAAATTAATTGGTTCGAAACTCAACTTGTCCTACACATGCTTTGAGTGACGTCATCAATTTTTGTGTAATTTTCGACACCCCCCTCCCCCGATCATGAATCGTCATCATTTCACTAGCCCTCTCCCCATGAATGACGTCATTATCTTTACATTACCCCACTCCATATGTATCCAAATAATATCCTATACCAAAGGGTATCCGACAGATACTTTTAAAATATATCCGATACTTAGGTGTTAGGAATGTCCCAAACAAATCGAATGTATCGAATATATAGTATTCTCATGTAATGGTAGTAAAATTGGTAAGGGAATGTACTGATCTTCATTAACTTAATTTTATAAATTGGCTCGGAAATCATCTAATACTATTTGTTACAAGAAATACAAAAAATACACATTATTAACAAAAAAAAAGAAATTTGTATGAAATTCTATATATATTATATCAATTTCAGCATGACGTCATGTTTACAAGAACCCCTCCCTCCCCCTCCGTCATCAAACGTTATAATTTGCTTGATGCCCCCTCCCCCCTTGACGATGACGTCATTTATGGACAGCCGCTCATCTGTTATGATTCTACTATGAAGAAATGCTATTATGTTAATTGTATTACATTGCATAATAATACCTATATTCTTTTATTTTGTTTTTATGTTTTTTTTTTAAATAGTTTTGAACCTAGCAATATTCAGACGGTTACTGTCACGGAAGAAAGAACAGAACGTATTGACTTTAAATTACGGCCATTGGAATCAATGAAAGGTAAAAGTTTTATCTATAATAATCTGAAATCTAAAAGTACAGAAAATAGAAACTAATTCATATAAATAACTGATGGCTTGTGTGATATTTTTTTATAATTGAAAAAATTGCACTAAATTATATGATATTGCTTTCAATTTTTTCTTTATCATTTGCTTATTTCTTATGCTTTCCCTTTCTTTATGGGTTTTTAATTAAATTAAAATTTATTTATATTTTTTTCTCGGTAATTTACAGGGTGGATGGCAAAATAATTCTGCACTACAATGATATGAAAATCAATATTTACCGAAACAATATTTACTAAATGTTGCACACATTAATTTAATTTATTTTATTGAAACTTTATAACAAGTAACATCTATGTCTATAAACACTTAAATACATTACTGAAATTAAGATCAAAATATCATTTAAATATATATATATATAAATTATTGTGAAAATTGTAAAATTACCTACTTAATAATTGAATAATACGTACATACATACGAATGGAATATTCGTACATTGTTTGAAGTACCCTTTTCATTAAATGTTAAATATTTATTTAAATATCGATTTCACATACAAATTATAGTTTTAAATTTAGAATTTAATTGCATGATGACAGTTTTGGTGATGGAATTATGCTTGATTTTAATTACCAATTAAAAGCTTTGAGATGAAAACATTGCAAATAATTATTTTTCGGAATTTTTACGTTTTTTGTATTGGTTTCGAAACTTAATTAAATTATTAATTAAACTTCTTTTAGTAGCAATATTTTTTATTTCACGAACAAGGACCGCAACCCTATAACTGGCAAATTGATTTATTAAAGTTGGCATAAAAATGTTTAATCATTTTTCTTATGTTTGGAGTTATAAATTAACCAAGTTATTCATTATTCTACGTTAGTCTTAAATATGGTGCAGTTGCTGACATTATTTGTCTTATACTTCCAATATTTAGAATTTTTAGTTCGTCATTACCAGTTTTACTATACAAAATTGCTGAAGAACTGAACTTCTCATTACCAGTTAGAGGGTTAATCCTGGTTGCAATAGAACAATAATTATGTTATTCGATTTCTTCAATATAGATAATATATTTTTTAGTAGGGTAGGTGATGGTGGTATAAGAGTTGACATGGGCTGCTAATCCTAATTATGTAGGTTATAAAATCTTTAATTCGGGACTATGAAAATAATTGCCAAATTCAATAACTTCCTTCTCCTGACAATCACTTGGGACAATCATTAAACAAATTCATAAATACAATGTATTTTATCTGTTTCATTAAAGTCTAATTCGTGCACAGTGAATTGTGGTTTACTCGCTTTTAATGATCTGACGGTTTTTGGAAATGTCGGTAGTTCTTTTTCTTACTTCCCCATGATGTGTCCCTCGCCCAATAAACCGTTTTGCAAAAATTTGTAAATCATTTTAATCGGGTTTAATTTGTCGTATAATAATATAATGGCGGGCACAAATAGAAGTAACAAACAAACATATGCCACTTTAAAGGGAGAGGTCCATTCTATTGGTATTTTTTTTAAATGAGTTTTCATGATTTTTTCGTGCCGAAACAGAGCTTTGAAAAGTTGTTTTGCGTATAATTTTTATTGATAGTTTTTATGTTTATATACATATTTTTATAAGACATTCCGTTGCGTCGTGTTAGACCACAGATGGTTGTATTTAATCGGTGGCCACTGACTGATCTGATAAATGATTAGATCTATGAAAAAATTAAATATCACAAGAAAATATGGATTTTCTTTATTTTTTTTTATTTTTCAGTCTTCTTTAAGTTGTACAGGCTGTAATTTTTTATGTAGCTATTATATTATTAGCCAGATAAATATTTGCATACACTTATTTATTAGTCTTATAATGATATAATGTACCTTATATGTATAAACATAAAAATTATCAATAACAATTATACGCAAAAGAACTTTTCAAGAGGTCTTACTGTTTCAGCGAGTACCTTACATTCTAGCTTGAGTATCATTAATTCTCGTAATTTTATAGAAATGTCGAAATTCTCTGATATTCAATTATTGTTTTAATTTAATGTTAAACAATTACATAAATTGTGTCGTTTTGTCATTCATTTACTTTTTATGTTTATTCTTACTTTTCGCTATAAAATTTATATTTAATTGTTTATTATTTGCAGTGAAAAACAAGGTTTTGATACAAGAAATTTTAATATTATTTACCGGATTTTCATTGTGGTATTTCGATAATTTTTTTCTTTTTTTAATTAACATTTTGCTTATTAATAAACGCAGTTAATTAGAAAATTGGAAAAAATTGTTAAGCATAATTCTATTAAAATCATTATGTAAGAAGATCCATTAGTAATTCTGATAATAAATAAATTGATATGAAACCGAGTTATGTTCAGCTCACACAAAAGATTTAATTCGTTGAGAAAAGCATTACGAATGCCCTAGAAATCCTAAATCGTAGTAAAAATTTTGTGATTTGATTGGAATTTTTAGGAAGGTCGGTGAATATTTTCGATTTCCAGCAAGATAAGAATATAAGATTAAATGCTGATAATGAATTATTACAAATCATGTATTTAACAATTTAATTAATTTGCCTAATTTTATAAATTTACTCTCTTCTCTATTAATCCGGATATGATATACTAAGAAATTATACCATATTTATTTAAAAGTCTTATTTTATAGCAATCTTTTTTTTATAGAATAATAATGTTATTATCAACAATACTATAATGTACAAGATCACTGTAGGAACAAAATATGCAATAACATAAATACTGTATCAATTATAAAGAACATTGTATTTTAAAATTAAATTATTTATTAATCTCGTTATTATAAAGAACATGTGAATTTGATTAAGTGCAAGTATATAATTATATAAATGTTTTCAGAATAAAATATTCAATTAAATTGAAATATTAAGCACAACAAGTTCACTTGGTAATAGTATTAATAAAATAAAAACGAAACAAAAACCTTGTTTTAATGCCTAATTTATTTTATTATTTTATTTTTTACATATTTTTAATGATATTTATATACATCTTATTTATTTCAATATTATTTCATTATCAAATATTATCATAATCTAATATTATTTCACTTTGGTTTTAATATTTTATATTTAAAAATGATTCATTTCCAATAGTCTTTTTTTCACTTTTACTCCACAATTTTAAGGTACAAGGCAATCTAACCGTCCACTAAAAATACGTTCCATACGAAGTGATTATGGTTTTGTATTACCAACGAAATTTGAACATCACAATTTCAAAGCAATGGAAAGGTGAGTCCAAGTGTAAAATGTTATTACATTCGTAGTAAATTGTATCAAGCGGCATATAAAAAGAATTAGGAATTAATAGACAATTTGTAAATGACTTAACTACATATATTGAGATTGGAAGGTGAATTAGGAAGGGTAGCCTCTATGCGTTATATTCTTTTAGGTGACATTCTACTTTCTCGGATTGAAGAAATTGAAATTTTTGTTAATTTTTAGTTGATAGTACCATAGATACAGCTGTGTGCATAATAATAGTAGTGCGATTTTAATTTTTAATCCAACGATAATTTTAACATGTTTCAACAAGTACAATTTTTTACCAATAAAAAAAGGAAGAAGGCATACGTACGAAACATTTTGCTTATAAAGTACAGTTAGTCGACGAATGTTTCATGAAATATGATAGTTTGAAAAGAACCGATT
>JANTOP010033894.1:0-11374 GCA_027564815.1 Symmerus nobilis | reverse complement strand
TGGAGATAATTTGCTGAGAAAAAGACACGATTTTTAGTGAAATCAGCCGTTCCTCTTAAATGCTCTCTATTCTCAGGAGTAGACAAATATAAATTTTCTGTATGATGGTGGTTAACCCGAAATGACTCCGTGTTACCATATGGCAACACCTAAGTCAACGTCTGTTTTCGCGTAAAAGGTGCATCGGCTTGATGGGACATTGTCTATATAGTTAAAATCAAAAAGTTCGAAAAAAAAGTTCTGAGCCAATTCGGCTTAAGGTATGATTAAGAGATCAAAAAAATTCTTAAGCGTGTGCAAAATCGCACAGCGGATACTGATTAACAGGTCCGCAGGCAGATTATTGAGCGCCCTGCAGAGGTGTAGTCCTGCGCCTTCCTCCGTTCACACCTTTTCTATAAAAAAAAAAATTTTTCAATTTTAACTAAGATAAATAAGAGATAAAACTTTAGAATGATAATGTGTGAAAGAATTTTTTTGTGTTTTTTAATCAAAACTGCATTTTTATAATACGTTGGCGTATTCATATTCTTCAAAATTCATCTTCTTCTTCCACCAAGTTGATTTATCTTTCCGTATCTTTTTTATGTAAGATATTTTTCAGAAATCTATTATTACTCGGCCATGAGAGTTATCAAATTAAAGTAAGCTGAGGTTAATAGCCAAATTATGTAGCTTTCTGATACTTATTAAGGATAAAATATAAAATACTTAATTTAGAGTCCAATTTCTTCAAAATATCTCAATAATCGTGAAACAGTTAAATGAAATTTCCATTTCCGCCTAACTTATTAAAAATAGGTTCAAGAAATTTTGTCCGCTTTACAAAATATTTCAATTTTAGAAGAATTGAACTACAAAAAAAATTGCTTTAGAAATATACGAGTTTTTAACATAGTTCATGGAAAGCTTGAAAGTTTTAGAATTTAATACTCATCTCGTTCGTTTATTTTATATTAAGCGTGCCATTTTCACGGGAGAGCTTTGCAAATAATAAAAAAACATGTGCGTTTAGACCACACTGCTGAAGTGAAACTTCTTTTGGACAATTTAATTAAATTCGTGTTTCGTTTTTGCGTCTGGGTCACCCTCTAACAGAGAGCAAATTTTTGCGTCCAAATAATTTTTGGGTCACCCTGTAAGAAAAAAATGTTGGGTTACCCTGTATGAGAGAAAAAAATGTTTGAGTAAAAAATGTCCAATGGATTTGGATCACCCTGTAAGAGAAAAAATGTTTGAGAAAAAAATTGTTGGGTCACCCTGTAAGAGAAAAAAATTTTGGGTCACACTTTAAGAAAACAAATTTTGGGTCGCCCTGGAAGAGAATAAAATTTTTGACTAAAAAAATTTGGGTCACCCTGTAAAAGAAATACTTTTTTGGGTCACCCTGTAATAGAAAAAAATGTTGTCTTCAGTATTTGGCGTCTGCACACTGGCCCTGCATTTCCTCCATCATCCAATCCAAGTTTTCAAAATTAAGTACCTTGTAAAGAATAGTCATGAAAGCTCTTCGAAAACTAAAAATTAAAAGTTAATTTTATCAATTTTGGAAGATCATGTTTATTCGATTCATTCAATTTAAATTTAAACAGAAAGTTTTCGCAGAAAACTTTTCCAATCCTTTAAAAGCTCAGTTTTAATATCCGATCTCAACTTTTTACGTTTTCAAATCTATTTCCAACTAGAATATATAAATCCTGCAACGTAATTGCAAATTTTCTTCAATAAAAAATAACAAAATCTCGAAAGCTTATCAAAAGCTGAAAATTAAAGTTTAATTTTATACATTTTAGAATTTTATTTCCATCTCATTCATTTATTTTAAGTGAAATATAACATTTACGTAGAAAAGCTTTCCAAAAAATTAAAAGCTCAGGAAGCTTTAAGTTTCAAATTCAATTCTACAGGCTTTTAAAACTATTTTTAATCTAGATTAGGATCCTTTAACAAAATTTCAATTTTTCGAAAATAAAGTAATACAGAAATCTTGAAAGCTCATCGAAAGCTTAAAATAAAAATTTCATTTTATACATTTTAGAATTTTATTTTCACCACATTCATTTATTTGATTTCAATTATGACATTTTCATGAAAAAGCTTTACAAATAATTAAAAGCTCAACGAAAGCTTTAAGTTTCGAACCCAATTTTTTACGATTTCAAATCTATTTTTCATCGAGATGAAGATTATTCATTAAAATTTCAAATTTTCTGAAAAATGTGACAAAAGTCTTAAAAGCTCATCGATAGCATAAAATTAAAATTTCATTTTATACATTTTAGAATTTTATTTCCACCACATTCATTTATTTCATCTGATTTATAACATGTTTATGAAAAAGCTTTACAAATAATTAAAACCTCAGCGAAAGCTTTAAGTTGAGAACCCAATTTTTTACGTTTTCAAATCTATTTTTCATTTGGATTAGGATTATTTAAAAAAATTAAAAAATTTCCTGAAAAATGTGACAAAGTCTTATAAGCTCATCGAAGGCTTAAAATTAATTGCTGCACCAAATTTTAAAATTTTGCATCAATTTATAGCTTGGTGGGGATTGAGCAATTCAGTTTAGTCTAAAATATTCCTGCTGGGACTATTTTAAGGAATCGTCTGCATATTTGCAGTCAACTTTTTTGAAAATATTAATTATTTTCTAAATTGATAAATTTCTGAGCGTCGAACGAATTCAATAGACGATATCTACAAAATGAATCGGTAGATTAAGATTAAATTTACGTCATATAGACAACAGTATCTGGTTAGTATTTTAAAATTAATTTCCTCAAAATTTCTGCCCTCGTTACGATCGAGTTTGTTATAAAATAAATCATCTCTAAAATATGATGTTTTATTCCGTCCGAAATAATTTTATTTCATTTCATTTTGTATTTGATCTACCAAATATTTAGCTGTAATTCTGGAGCTAGGATGTTTGAATATGGCGCGAATGTCTTGCCATTACTGTATCAAATTTGGCAGACGTTTCTATAGAAGCGGCGGGCCTGCTGATTAACTACTCCGGGAATTTATATTTCTCGAACTGTATCAATATTGAACAAAAAGAATTTACAACATATCGGGTATTTTATCCAACATGGTAAATTAAAAGTTGCTAAGTACATAGGTTGCTACATTTGATACAATGTATTTCCGACATAATTTAAATATTTTTCGGCCATCATAATTAGGGTAATGTCATATATTTTATTATTATAAATACGGCATATTAATTATATAATTTAAGTACATACCCTGATGTTATGTGGGTATACTGGGTATATGTGTATTTATGTAATCGACTTAATTTTACTTTTTTTGGAAATATATAATTTAATAAGAGGACTCATAATAAATGGAGATTAATTAGTATATTATTCTCCATCGTTATTGGATTTAATACATTTACATATTAAGGAAGTTTCTTTTTTAAATGTACAAATTTTATTAGTCAAAGAACCCCTATTCCGTTAGTCAGAATTATTAATTTTGACGTATAGTAATTATCGCATTTAGAAATAATACGATACTATAGAAAGGAGAGAAATTAATTTAAAAAAATACTTCAGTCGGTAAGTGGATTTGAACCTACTGCAAAATACCGCCTAACAATTTTCCAACTTCGCAAACAATTCATTTAAATAAATTTAGTTAAATAATTCATATATCGCATATCACGGTTTTATTCCGTATTATATAATTTTATCGTTTATTTAGGAATGTAATTGTATCAACCAAATTCTTGGATTGATACCCAATCATTAGTGTATCATCTAATATTTTTTCGAAGTAACCACTGAAATTATACGTATCAAAATGAAATGAAAGAATCATTTAACAGGGTGATCTTTCATTACCTAGCTTATTGATAGAAAATATAATAAGTTATAATAATTACCTATTTATCATCAAGCGTATATCACACCCTGTCGGGTGGTTTAAGCGATTCTTTGGTAAATATAGAGTAAAGCAACTAATAATAATATAAAACCGATATTCAGATGATAATCTATGAAATTAAATCTCGTCTTAAAATCTTTCTTATATTTATTTTTTATTTTTATTTATTTATTTTTCCAGTTGTATAGACGTGTCTGGAATTGGACTTCTCTAATAAAAGATCATTTTATTTGGGGCTAATTTGATTTAAACAACAGTGATATATTACTTGATAGGGTAAGTCCGGGAGAGATGGGCCATTTTTTTATAGAAATATTGGCTTCAAAATAGACTTTATTCAAATAGTTGAAATTATGTTATTAACACCAACAATTATCTTAATAAACTCTAAACAATAAATTAATTAAAAATTAAAAATTTATAATTTATAACGTTATGCCCATTTCACCCAATACGTATGGAAGAGATGGGCATTAGGGTGGGTCGAAAAATTTTTTTTTCTGATTCTGAAAATGTTGCAAATATAAGGAATACACTAAAATTTCAATTATTGAGGCTCCTGCTGGCGACAGAAGATATTACTCGATTGGGCTAAAATTTTGCACATGCTTTACTAGCTCTACTACGCAACTTTTCCGCACTATTAGAATTCGATTATCGAAAAAAAAATTGATCGACCCCCCTAATGGGCATATAGCATTCATGTATATGGTAGGCCGGGCGATTTGTATGGACTAATATGTTTCGATACCACGCCGTGGAAGTTATGGTACCCCTTGTCATTACGAACAAAAAGTTCTTCTACAACATAGGTCTAAAATGAATTTCGAGGCTCCTGAATTTGATTTTTATTGAAAATGTTCGGTTTATTATATCGAATTTTCAAGGCACTTGGAATTTTTTTAATTATTTTTCTCTGAAAATTGGTACTTGGGGTTTTTTTCGTACGAGAAATTCATTTTTGATATTTATTTTTAACTCAGGCGTAGGATAGGGGTGCTATCGAACATTTCTTTTTCTTGAAAATTCTAGGCTGTCCCATCGGGTACTGAAAAAGTAAATTATCAATAAAACAACAATGTTTTCGTATTTTTTCAACTTCATTAAGTTCTTTGTAAATTGAACATGGCAAATTAGTAATGAAACACAATAGATATCTTCCAAATAACCACACGTGATTTTTTACTAACGTTGATTCTTTAACAAAATTTTCTCCATTTTTGAATTACAATTCATTTAAATTTTTCTATCGATAGATTTTCGTTTCCCATACGTTGAGAACGATTCATTTGTATTCAACGATTGTTAAAATTCGGAATCCAAATGTTTATTACAAATTCCCTACCATCCGGAATGTTACAGACGAATTGTTTGTCAGAATTCCGTAACCGGGGTTTCCGGTTACCTATCAAACAATCACAATTCACTTCATTTTGAGAGATCGAAATTTATTGATTTGACATTTTTGGGAAGCGAAACCAATCGTTTCCCATTTCGAACGACATTCCGTTGGATTGTCAATCTTTGAATGGTTGGATAAACTATATATTTCTGATGATTCAGGACGGATTTTAATCGGGGGTCCAAAGAATTTAATGAAATTTATTTATAAGGTTCATGTGTCCGATCAAAGGATCCATCGATTTCAATTTAATAAACAATTGGAGATTCGTATATAAAATCAAAGTGTTGATGGTTGATCGATTGGCTTTGGGACGCATTTCGGTCCAAACCGAATCAATTTTATGTGATCGCATGGGACTCAACCATTCGGAATTTTGAACTCAACAATTAGAGAATTTAGATAAACAATTTTAAATCAAATTTTTATATAAATTTTACCGATTTTTATTGTTATTCATTTACATAATTAGGATGAACGACCAGAAGGAGATCGTTAGCCTCCTGAGCATCCCAATCTGGATGCCTCTGTCCTTTTGCCATTAATCAGGTGCTCGTTCATGATATTATAACCTGATCCTGATAAATTAATCGATCGATTATCGTTTTTCATTTGATCAGTTCATCTTATGTTACAATTTGATCGAAGTCAGACATTTCCATTCGTTGCTCATCGGTTCAGTTAATATAACTCTTTAACTTCAATACAGTTTATTTAACCTCACCTTTTATAATAACAGAATCTATTTCAATTATTTTATTTTTTGGCATTTTATTTTTATTTTCATAAAAGTAAAATGTACACCAGAATACGAAAATAGCATCTTTTAAAGCGCATAAAGCGTTTTGACGTCACATAAAATTAAAATGACATTTCATAAAAGTAAAATGTGTATACCAGAATAGATTTGTTAGATGAACTAAACAAAACGACGGACGATAGACGCAAATACCCCATGTAAAGTAGCTTAACACACCTTAACCGAGTTCGGTGCTATCTCTCAACAAATAAATGAAATTGCAATTACATTGCCCATCTCTCCCGGACTTACCCTATATGGACGTATAGGGAAAGTGGATTATTCATCCGTATAGTAGGAGAAATATCCCGGCAAATTTCCAAAAGAGAATAAAAAAAAAACGAATTCAAAATTCCAAAAAAAAAATCATTTTATAAAATAATTGATTTTCATTGATGAAGAAAAATAAAATAAACAGAGTTTAATTTCAAATTTATCATGATTAAAGTTAATTACAAGCGAGATATTATTTTTATTTTATTTTTTTTTGAGAAATTGCGAAAATATGCATTGATGGGGTAATTAATTTCTTATATTAAATGTTGGATTTTCTTAAGGGGTTGCGTGCAGTCAGAGGTGTGAAAAAAGAGTTATTTAATTATTAATGGGTGTTATTTAATACATAATATACCAAGTTTTTATACTAAATTTTAAGTAACTTTAACGAAAATTTATTTTAAAAAATATTAACTCTGAACCAAGTTATCAACTCGATTGTGACCTTCTCTTATATAAGTGTATTGTGGTGGCCATCAGTACTTCCTATTGGTTCATCTAAAATCAATGAATAAAATAAAAATTGTTTGTTTGATAGTTTATCTTAAGGTAGTAGTCCGGTGTGACGACCGAAATTTCTACGTTTTGTCATGAATTTTTTAAATAAGAAAATAAAATGCGATCGTTTTGAAATTTTTTTTGGCAAACTTCGAAAGAAAGGTGAGTTGTTTTGGGGAAGTACATAGCTTTTCGTAGTCATCTGAAATAAAAAATTCAAAGAGATTATTGTTCTGTAGGCTTAATTCCAATGAACTAACCTATAATATGCATCTTTGAAAAAAACAAAATGGCCGACTTGTGAGAAAAAGATTTCCATTTTTCTCTTGATAAATTTTTTAAAAAATTTAATTTATTATTAAAAGAATGTTTTAAAGGTTACGTATTTAGCTATGTGTGTCTGAAATACCGGGTAAAATTTCTAGCCAAATGGGTTGAATAGTTTATAGTCTGTGCTTCCCCGAAACAACTTACCTTTTTTGTTGAAGACTCCACTTTGACATAAAAAAATTAAACAAATTAAAGTAAAATTAAATCAAAAAATTTTTTTTGTAGACTTAACACACCAATAACAACATCTAAAAATTTCAAAACGATTTTCTTACTAAAAAAAAAATCATGAAAAACGTCGAAATTTCGGTCGTCGAACCGAACTACTACCTTAAGCCTGATCGAACGTTTATTTTTCATATTTTGCCAAATGTCGGCGAAATGTTCATTGTTTTTTCAAGGTTAAAAGTCATTTTCTCTTAACCTGCATAGAGTATAACTTCGGATTTCGAGGGATTATTTTTGGGAATATGTATTTAAGGAAATGCAAAAAAGAAATCGATTTTTTGAAAGTTCTAACTACACGTAACCCCTTATGACAGATTTTCATCATCAGCATCATCAAATAAGCATGAACCTTAAAACACCATTTTTTTTAAATAGAGAAAGGCATATAGACGGAGTAGTGCTGGCAACGTAAATTTTATATGACTCGGTGCAAGCTAATTTTTTTTCGAAAAGGGTTCGATTGTTGCCGGCAAAATGAAAGCTGGGGTCGTCAGAAGTCCTCCTGGAAATATGTAATTTTTTAGGAAAAAAAAAAATTATAAGGTGCAATGCTGAAAATTTGTGTAATTACAGAAGACAGTATAAGAATGTAGGATAATCCAAACATTCCGAATTGCATATCCGAACTTTTTCTGACTTAATCTCCTGACTTATCCTTTAGGCCAGTTTTCTTGACTCTTTCCGTTGTTTGTCCGATGTTTTACTGCCTAGATTTTTACAAATCGTTTTCCAAGTATCTCACTTTAACTATAACTAACTAACTAAAAATAACTACTTTTCTCCATTTTTTTTAGTTTTCCAAATCTAGAAGAGAGTTTTAGACTTTCACAGATGTGCCCGTTTTTTTTCAATTTTTGGAATTTCCTGCCAATTCTATGACAGCAAATTGACGAATATGTGGACGTTGCTAGGATCTTCAGCGCCATTTCTCTTGGGAAAATTTCTAATCCCAGAAATTCATTAAATAGAAAAAATATCACATTTAAATCTCCCTAACCCCTTAAGTGGAAATGACGAGTATCGCCCGCATACATTTTCTGTACCGAATTCGACATTGACGGGCTACACTCGCTGCATATATTAATGTAATTTAGTAATTACTAAATAGCAAAGAGTAGAGTATTTTATTGGTAAAAGAACCAATAGGAAACGAGTGTTCAAAGTTAGTGATTAAAACTAAAAATTGAATGGTAAATTTATTAAAATATAAATTACATATGGGGTAAGTATTAAATGAGACTTGCATCTTCTTATATACTTTATCGAACATTTACTACAGCAAGCTACCGATAGGCGTGTCCTCCCTCTTTATTTTAATGGCTTTCAGGACACTTATATTCTAAAGAAAGAAAATATAAAATAATATTTCCATAAGATCTGAAACATCGATCTTATAAAACCGTAATTTTTCTCCGTTCACTTATCATCTTATTCAGCGCATCTTTCCCCGAATTGTTAACCTGCCCCAGCGTAACCTACAATTACGCATGAGCGTTAATAATAACGATTTAGTTATTGTATAAATATAAAAATTTTAAATTTAGTGAATTTATCCATTAAAAAATAATGTAATGTATGTAGATGGATTTGTTTTCCCTAAAATCAATTTTTAAATTCAGTAGCGTAAAAATACAAAAAAAAAATTCGCCCCACTCATTTTATGCGCCAGGAGAATAAAAACATTTGCGTCGGTTCCGAAATTGTTATGGTCCAAAATTATATGTTCCACAGTCTATCATCATCAACGTAAAATATTTTCCACATTGTATTATATATAAAGGAATCTTTAGTTAATTTCTTGTTTTTCGGGGTTTTCTTTAAGGAAAAAAATTTTTAAAAAAACATTTG
This sequence comes from Symmerus nobilis, assembly GCA_027564815.1. NCBI lineage: Eukaryota > Metazoa > Arthropoda > Insecta > Diptera > Mycetophilidae > Symmerus > Symmerus nobilis. The sequence continues at coordinate 2,096 of JANTOP010033894.1, read as the reverse complement.
ATATGCAATTTGTCGGACCGTATAACATTATATCTTTCTCGGTTGATATGCAAATATTTATGATCAAGCAGACTGCTAAATATACTGTTATAAGCGGGAGACATATAACAATACTCCGTTAATTTGAAGAAAAAAAAATTGAGCTCGCCGTTAAATTAGAATTTAATAAAATTTAATGGGCATGTTTTCTTATATTATTACGGATGAGTCTAGGCTAATCACAGGGTCAAATCAGAAAATAATATGCACATTTCTGAAAAACCCAGACTATCGGATTAAAAATTGATCTCGGAAAGTTTAATTCTTCTCTGCCAATTTCCTATCATTTATAATTTGCTACTTGATTTAGAAACAATATTTATGTAGTAATTCTGGGTAATTAGTAATCGTCTATATATATTATAATTCAAAATGATATACAACAGACTATTTGGTAGTGTGATGGCTACCATTAATTTGATTATTTATTCCCCATTGGGCTCCCAACCATTCTAGTTATTTTTTTTTTCGTTCCAACTCATTTCGTAGAACAAATTATTCCCTTGCGGTATTGATATCGTATATTAGCAGGACAAATTACATCCAATTAGTATTTTTGTTTTAACGTAATTTGGATGATGAGTTTCTCGAGTTGTATTACCAGAAATCTAACAGAGACACCTTTATTTATGGAGGTAATCTAAAACCAACAGAAACATAAGTAATTCGATCATTTTCATTGGGAATTTACTGTATATTTGTTATACTCTATATATGGTAGATATATAGATTGATCTTTAATGTTACACGACTCAGGTTCTGGCTAGGGTCCGAGTTGTATGTGCCCATATATCACCAAGATATAAAACTTACCTTTGCATATTTCGAACATTCGTGCATTTTGTGGGATGAGGATTCTCCCTCTCTATAGTAATCAAATTCGGGAACATCCGTGATACAATGGGGACTATATCCAATGAAACCACCCACTTAACCACTTAATTTTCCTAAAGTCGGTTAAGTAGGATAAGAAAAGTCTGCAAGATTTAAGAATAAATCGCAAACATGAACAAAACTAGAAAAAAGGTCGGTTAAACTATGGTATGTGGCATATAAGTCGATAATATACGGTAAATAGGCAGAAAAAGTCAGAACAAGTCGGTAAAACTCAAAGCATGTCAGGAGAATTCAGGAAAAGTTGTCCGAAGTCTGATATGTCGAGAAAAAACGGTAAAAGTCCAAAATACTATAATAAAACAATCTACGGTAATTTGTCCCAATCCCAGTTTACAAAAATTTATTCTTTGAATGAATTTGCGGAATTTTCTAGAACTAGCTGTACTGTTGCTGATTTATTCCGAATTAAAATATACTTTTAATCGACTTTTTTCCAATAATCTTTTTCTAATCCTTTTCCAAACTATCCGAATTTTCAAGACTTTTAAGGTCTTTCCCCAACTTTTTTGATTTTTTATATTTTTCCAAGGTATTACCATCTTTTGCCCCAATTTTCAAGGGTTTTCTCGATTTTTTTCATTACATTCTCATTTGCTAGGTTTTCTGTTACAAATTTAGAATGATCGCTGTAATAAAATATGGAGAAAGCTGAAGATCCTAGAGAATCTAAGAGACATAATTCACTTCGACTAAGCTTTCTCCATGTTAACAAACATATATCTGTCCATCAATTTATTAATGCGTTAGCTCGTAATAAGATCCATAGCAATTTCATTTGTGAACTGTTACCGATTTTGATTGCAGTTTCGATTGCAGCCAACAGGGCTGTTGATGTCGAAAGTAAGTATATCAAACGAAGCAAAAAAAAAATTAAACAAACTAAAGTGGCTAAAGAGCTTGTTTACTGTTAAATTGAAAGTGGTGAAATTAGGATTACCCCTACGATCTTCTTAGTTCTTAGTCTTAACTCAGTAGCGTGTGGTCAACAACTCCATAAGGTGTGCAGAATTTAATGACTCCTTAAGGGGCTACACCACTATGACCGCTGAAAATTTGGGTGATTTTCGGGAAGTACTCAATGATATGTTTCAGGAAATTGAGAACATATTTGGCTATATTTGATCTTCATTACATAATTTTTTCATAAAAAAATATTCACA
>JANTOP010033893.1:0-25916 GCA_027564815.1 Symmerus nobilis | reverse complement strand
ACACTTTTCTTATCCTTAGCCATTTTACCGTATTTACAAATTACTTAGGGGAAATACCGTATGTGATCTAAAACCATATGGATTTTCTTATTAAAAATACCGTATCTACGCAATTAACAGGCAGGTATGCATAGGCATTTTACCGTATTTGCGTATTGCTTAGGGGAATTACCGTGTCTGTTGCAGATACGGTAAAAACTGCTAAGTATTTTGCAGATACGACAAAACTCCTAAGCGTTTTTAGTCAAAAAAGCACATATACGGTAAAAATTTTAATTTTTAAATTACTTTTTTGTAATTAATTAATTTTTTTATGGCATAATTAAGGTATTTTCTTAACCCTGAGATCATAAGAATTCATAAAAAACCAAAATCACAATTTCGGTAAAAATGTCGTATACGGTAAGTGTCCTAAGGGCGGCAGCGTAGTTCTAAACCTATTAATCATTAAAAAATTTCATTTCTATAATTTACAATATTTTCTAGCCGTTATATAAAATAAATATATCCACTCCACATGTACTAGTAATTAATTTTTATAGAATCATGTAATTATACTTAATTAAAGAGAATTAATTTCATATATTGTATATAATACCTGCAGATATTATTATTTTATGCAAATCGATTGTATTGCCGACATAGTAAATATATAAAATTAAGGAAAAAAATATGCTTACACATTTGCAGACATATGCCTGTCTTATGTATACTTATCGATGAATATTCAATATAAAAAAAATCATACATTTTTAAAGATCGATATCTTACATTTTTTGAACTCACTGAGCAGATGTCGAATATATTCAAATATGGAATATTCTCAAAAAATGATCCGAAAATATTTAAATTTCAAAAATGCAACAATAATTAGCTTGTAATATGGACGCCTTAATATAAAAAGGTGTTGTGGAGGAATTAAAGGAGAAATTGGAGGAAAATAAGGGATTAAAAGAAATGAAACAGGCGACATCCTAACGATCAGATTTTAAAAAATTTTTAATTAGACCTTAGGTTATACTATGGTTAATTGCCAAGCATATTTTAATATTGTTAAAGAAAAATAAAATAACTTGGCAACTCGAGACATAAATATTAAGGAATTAAGAAAATTTTCCTTGGACTTTAACAATCTCATTAATGAAAAATAAATTAATATTTAATTGATTTAATTAAATTTGATTTGAATAATAATTCGATGTGTCGAGTAATTTGCTTGAAATTTCATTTACGTTTATAGTAAAAATTAATTTATGCCTGAAAATATAAAATTAGTTAATGAAAGAAATTTCCCGTAAACTATTTAATTTTGAAAGGAAGATAATTAATTAAGAATTTTCTACAAATTTCATGAAAAACTTAAATCTCCGGGAAATCGGAAAATCTAAATATGCAAAATTCTACCTATGGTTTCAGTGAGGAAATACAGATTAATATTTTTATCTTAGAAAATTATCTTCTTGATTTAAAAAAATTGATGAAAAATCAGAAAAATGGGTACTTTTTGGGAATACGGCTGTAATTTCGACAATAATTTCAAATTACAAAATTTTAATATGGATTCGACTAGGGGATGAATTAAGTTATCTATTTATATATTAAAGTCAGTAGCACGGGCACCCTCACAACGTATATTTTTAAAGTTCTGTCAAACATCGATTTGTAATAAGCTCATCGTCATCATAAATTAAATTTGTTTAATTAAGGAAAAGCTCTTTGACAGAAATAAAATAAATTGTAAAAATATTTGTTTCATTCGAAGAAAAGAACTAAAGAAAATTTATTATTTCTTATACATATAACACAAAATTTGGAAGAAATTACTTACCATAAGATATGCCTCACCGTTGATAGAAACTTTCAATAAAATACCTAGAAAAATAGATCAGCAAATTTCCTTAGAAATGTATTTATTAGAAAAATAAAATTTATTCAAATAAAAATTTAAAATTTCTTTTCTGTAACATTAACATCTTAACATCCTTCCTCAATGAAGATAGTATACAGTCCACAATCTAAAATTAAATAAAAATTATTAATATGAAGCATAACAATTTATTTATAAATATGCAAATTATGTTCCTTCATACATATATTTCATAAAGTAAATAATGTAAAGTAATAACAGGTATGTTTGGAGCAAATAACTTAGCTCAGACAATTCTTAATATTTATAATTTTAATAAATATTTTAATAATACAGGCATGCCTTGTTTAGCGCTATAGATGCGTTGCTGAAAATAGCGGTAACATATTTGAATCCTTTACGAAATTGACAAACTTTAAATTATCCGGAAAACTATGACTATCAAACTATTTTTCTAGCGTCTGTGTACATCGACCCCCCTAAAATGGGGGGGGGGGGGGCGAAAGGGAGAAAAGGATATTTTTCCGATCGATATCAGTTTTTTTCCTTTCGGTTTCATTTTCGTTTCATACATCACAGTGATTACACAACGAACGAAACTGGGAAACGGATTTAATATTTTTTGTTCAATTAACGTTAATTGATTGAAAAGTTCCATTTGTTTTTATTTTTATTATTTAATTTTCATCCAACAAAAAGGTCATTTTAATTGTTATTCTTCTGTTACTTGAAATCGTACGTCTTCGAGTGCATTCCATCATCATAATCACCTACCATTGTCCGTTTGTACCGTTAATTCTGTGAGATTTGTTTTGAGAATCATGATTTCCCAAACTGTGTAAGTTGATTTTTATATGGACCATCTCAGTGTACCGATGATTACCGTTAAATTCATCTTAAAATCCCGTCTTGTAATCATCATGTTTATGCATTTTTGATTGATTCATTGTAACCGTTTATTGATTTTTCGTTGCTGGTTTTCTCGTTTCCATTTCAATTTTAGATTACAGAAGCTTGAGCATTCGATAACCGGTCAGGGAAGCAAGATGACAGATTCAAAGTATTTTACGACTACCAAAAAGGGGGAAATATTCGAGTTGAAGTCGGAATTGAATAATGATAAGAAGGAGAAGAAGAAGGAAGCTGTAAAGAAGGTAAGAGACACCATTTAACATCATTTTCATTGTTTAACTTCATTTTTCATAGTAAATAAATTCTTGAAACAAAATTTTACCGAGAAATGCTAATAATAATTCAGAATGGGGCTGGATAAATCAGATAAAATCCACCACAATCAGAATTTGGCGGGAATTGGGTTTCCCGCGAAGCGTCTGAGAGAACCATAGTAGTAGCTACACTCAATTGCTACCTGGCGCTGGCAGCGTTCATCGTTAGAACGAGGGCGGTACTTGATCGCCTTCGAACCTCTAATTTTCGTTCTTGATTAAATGAAAACATCTTTGGCAAATGCTGTCGCTTTAGTCAGTTGTACAACGGTCTTAGAATTTCTCCTTTCGCGTTGTAATACTAATGCCCCCAACGGCTCCCATTAATCATTACATTTTGGTCTAAAAACCAATGAAAGTCGAACAGATGTCCTATTCCATTACAAGCCCGCTTTACGCACTCTAATTTGTTCAAAGTAATTTGTATCGGCCCACAATGGGCTTACGCGATCATTGAACACATATCACAAAACGCCCATGATATGGCCAATGAACGCGCCGATAATACGTCCACGTTCTTTTCTTAAAACCATAAAATGAAATGTACATCGAACAGCTCGATATATTGAACTAGGAGATCGTCATTTGAAAGGAAACCTAGATTAATATGTTTTATAACGCCTTCAACGAGATTTATTTCGATTCCAGTTAATAATTAAATTAAATCGTTGATTATTATCTTTTAGGTCATTGCTAGCATGACAGTTGGTAAGGATGTATCGGCCCTATTTCCGGATGTCGTCAATTGTATGCAAACGGATAATTTGGAATTGAAAAAATTAGTTTACTTGTACTTGATGAATTATGCCAAATCTCAACCGGATATGGCGATCATGGCCGTTAATACATTTGTTAAGGTACAAACTTTAATTAATTAATTCTTTTCTTTGTTTTCTTTCTTTATTACTTTTTATTTGACTATAAATGATTTTTCCGTCAATTCTAAATGTTATCACATCTTATGTAGGGCAATCCAACAAGGCAGTATAAATAAGTCACTAATTTTTTAATTTAAATTGTATTAATTGGACTTGTTGGATTGGAACACTCTAATTTGTTTGGTTTTGATATATAGAATATTTTCTTATTATTTTTATGAACGTTTGTTTGTATAGAAAGACGGGGAGCCATATAAATTAAATAGACTTAAAATTATGAAGTAGCCATATTTGAAAACTTGACGTTGAACACAATTGTGGGCAATATGTTTGAAGATGTGCCGGCACATAAAGGGAAATGTGCAAAAAAATGTGTTCTGTAGCAAAACGATGAGTTTTGTGGAAGAAAATGCGTCATGGGGATATAAATTAAAATTTACAAAATGTTTTGCCTATATATTTAAGTGCATAGGATATCTTGAAAAAGTCCTACATTACATTCGTAGATAGTTTTATAAAAGTATTTGTAAAAAATGTCAAAACAAAAGTTAATTTGTTAATTATTCAGTTACTTTGGCAGAGCCATTAATTTATCAATCGAAGTTAATTCGCACGTACCACCTCAATACTCTCGCTCGTGCGAAAATGCGTGTCTTGTTCAGCGTTTTGGTTATGTAAACTGTCTAATGAGTATTTTTTGCACATGTTTCTTTGAGTCTAATCTGACGTATATACTGGCGTAAAAAACTCATTAATTCGGTCGTGGTATTTTTAGACTGTCCGTAGACCAAATCTGCTGGTAGTAACCCAAGTCGTGGAATAAAACGTTACCATTCCGACTAACTGTTGGATTTGCCGAATGGAAGTAGGTGCAGCTATTTTCATAGGTGCTAACTCGAAGGTTGCATGACAAGTTCGAAGATCTTAACGCTTACAAATTTCTTATTAAATAGCAATAATTTAATTTGAATTTAATAAATACATAAATTCTTATTTTGAATTAATTTCATTACATAATTTATTACTTAATTACTAATTAATTTTCTCTTTCTCTCTTTTGTATATTTTGTATTATGTTTTTTCATTCCAATATGTTGTAACTATTTCGTTATATCATTTCTCCAAAACCGATGTTACTTTTCTCCCAACAGCCCCATTTCAGTGCTTCACTAAATATAGAAGTTTAATTCGAAAAATGTTAAAGAAATATAACAAATAAATAAAATTCAGATCGACTGATTTGGAAAAAATGTACAATTTTGAAGCGATTTTTATATTTTTATTAAATTTGTCCAAATTTCTGAAATTTTCTTCAAATTATTTATTTGAATGAAATTTTCATAATTTCGTAAAATTTTGAAATTAAAAAAAATCTTCGTGAATTTCATAAAATTTTCCGAAGTTGAGAATCTATTTTATTTTGTCCTAAAATGGAAGCGAAAGCCTTGACTTAATAGAATTTTTCTGTCAGTCAATTTGCGGAAAATTTGATTGGGGACGAGGGAAATGTGAATATGAGAAATGAAACCTGAGTTTCGCAGTGAGGGAATGTAAAACAAATTAATATAAAAAATTAACCCCTTGATTTGACCCTTTGGGGAGTCGAAATAAAGGAAAGAACAGAAAAATTGATACTTATCAAACAAAAGTTCTATAATTTTCCGGAAAATATTAAATTGGGACTTGGGCATCTCAACTTATATGTTGAGAGTCCAATAAAAACCATCGATTCCTCTACAAAAATCCAATAAAATCGATCGATTTTGGTTCAAATTATCCCAGAATTTTTAAGAATGAAGACCTTTTTTCAGATAATCGGACAGATAATCAGCAGTTTGTAAGATCTAGATAAATAAATGATAGTAAATATGATTTGAGTTTAACCACCAGCTCTAAGATAGCTTGAACACAATATTTATTTTATTCACTCTTTAAACTACTTGTATAGCTTCACCGTTCATCAAATTAATTTATTTTAAGTGAAATTTAATATTTTCTGGATGAGTTCTACAATAATCTCGAAAGATCATAGTAACTATTTAATTAAAATTTCATTTTATTTAAGATCCACTTTTTATCTGATTAATTTTATTTCAATCATATCTGAAATTTTCCTATAAAAGCTTTTCGAAAATTTAGAAGCTTTAAAGTCTCGAATATCATTGTATTTTCATTGCAACCTATTCCATCTACCTAATTTTATTGCCCCAAAATTTCAAATTCATCAAAAATCATCGAAAGCTTTTAATAAAAATTTTGTTTTTTTACTTTCCAAGCCATTTTTCATCCTAATAATTAAATTTTAATCAAATTTAAAATTTTCCTGTGGCAGCTTTTCAAGAACTTAAAAGCTTAAGGAAAACTTTGCATTACGAATATAGATTTATATGCATTGAAATCTATTTTCCATCCAAATAAATTTACTACCCCGAAATGTTAAATTTTCTTAAAAAAGCTCTATTGAATCCTCCAAAGCTCACCGAAAGCTTTTAATTAAAATTTAATTTCATTCTTTTTGATATCCATTTTGCTTCCGATTATTTAAATATGGATTGGGATCCAAATAATTTTACTGCAACGAAATATAAGCGTTTCGCGAAATTTAATAAAATCCCCAAAGCTCACCGAAACCTTCTAATCTAAAATAGTCACATTATTTGAACAGTTAATTCTTACAGCGATAGTTTATCTTTCATAACTCCTCTTATCTTAACCGTCCATTTCGAGTCAGTTGAAAATTGATCGATGGTCCCGTACGATCATAGGACGTATGGTGGAATTCGAACTTAAGAATTAATTGAAACCCCAATAGGTAACCGAAGGCGTATGGCCCTCTCTTAGGAAACTACGGAAGAAAGGGCGGTTCCAATTATTTATTGAACTTTAAGAAAACTAAAAATTGTTACTCAAAGTTAATAAAACTTCATTTCAATCAAAGTTGAAAAATGCTGTTGAAATTATCAGAAATTATCTGAACATTCCTAAATTGAATGCTAAAAAAAATACATGAATTGGATATGCTTTTCTCGTCATTTTGTTATTCTTTCAACTTGGAAAAATAGAAAATATCCTCCTAAATGAATGGAAACTTGAAGTGTTCTGCTCATATAATGTATGACATGACATACATCCCCGACTACTAAGCATCCAGAATGCATCTAAGTTCATTTCAGGGTCTTATCTAAAATTCCTGATCATCTGAAAATCTAACTATTATACCCTGATTCACCCAAACATGTTCAAGGATATTTAAATTATCAGTTATTGCCAATTAAATACAATTTATAATTAATTATTGAATATGCTCCATTATAAATAAATTATACCCAGGAGCTCAATTTTTTTAAATTTAAACGAGCCATCGATGCTTTCAATAGCTGTCGAAGTTTCCATAACTCAATAACTAAGCCATTACCTAGCCCTGAGAATAGAGAGTATACGAGGAATGGCAACAAAGTGAGAGAGATAAAAAATTACATGTAATTTATGTGGGACTGAATCCTTTCCAAACGTGTCCAGCTTCCATATTCAAATGATAGAAAAATATATAGAAAACAACAACAAATTAATTTAATAGTATAGAGTAGCGGCAAGGGGAAAGGAGATATTCATATTACATATAATTTATATGAGAATCGGCCATGTTTGAATGATAATTTGTGAATTTGCTGAGAAAAGACACAATTTTTAGTGACATCAGGCATTCCTCTTAAATACTCTCTATTCTCAGACCTAGCATGTCTATTCCATGAAAAGACGTCTTAAAATAAATCTGGTATCACGTATTACGTATATAAGACGGAATGTATAAAAAAATATCTCTGTGCGATATCAAATTGACATTTTTAATGAGTCTCTTGAATTTAAAGACGTAATTGTAAGATGCGTCATAAAAGTCTTAAGCCGGGAACAGACTATTAATATTTCATGTTTCTTATTTCACGTTTCACGGTTTCATCATGATTTCATGAACAGTAGTGTGTAGAATATTTTGGAAAATGTATTCGTTTTAATTCTTTTTCATGGTTTTCGCTTCTATAGCGAAAAAATTTAATGTAAATGAAAAACAATATGCACTGTTCGGCTATCCGAACATATAATTGCGAAGAGAAATAAAAATATTGTATACGCTACAATAAAACTTGCTTATAGCGCGACAAGACGACAACCGAACGGGGTTATAATCGAATTGTCAGCAATTCAAACGGATCTAAATATAATTTTATTTATTATGAAATTGTCCAACATTGATTAGGCATAAGTTCCCACTTGATTAATCAAGTATATCAACCTATCCTTTCCCCGCTAGACGCGAGAGAATTTATAAATTAATTCTGATAAATACTTTCTTACTAGCAACTTCTTGTAGGTTGAATATCAATTAGAATTTTGAATCAAGATTTGTTGACTTTTTTATGGCTCGAAAGGAAGAAATATCAAATCGTATACAAATAATTTATTAAATTTCGAATTAAAAAAACAATCTTATTAAAATTAAAGTTTATCAGCGGTTTGATTGCAAAAAAAAAATCAAAATCGTTATAATATTTGTGAAACATCATTATACAATATTAAGGCGTATAAAGCGACACTTAAAACTCAAAAATACTCTCATAATATAGAGAATGAAAAATGGAGCAACGGCACTACCAAGCCCTATGATTCCAAGCATAATAATTTCTTAAGTGTATTGAAGTAAACACGAGGCAATACGAAGGATTTAAGCGAATGCACAGAAACGTAGTTCAAAACATGAATAGTGTGTACAGATTTATATTCATCAATCTAAACGAAACTCTCTAAAAATGCATGAAACAACCAAACCATGAAATGCGAAACACGAACTACGAAAACGTGAATAGTCTGTTATCGGCTTTATATATGTCATAAGTAGATGAAAAATAATAAATCTCTATATCAGCATAAAATTTGTTAAAGATATACGAAGTTGGAGAATTAAAGCAACGAGCTGGTTGACTCAATGACTAATATGTTTCCTATCGTATGATTTTAAAATGGACGAGGTAAAGTCATATACTGTGTGGCAGACAATTTAATTGGGTTGTCCCTACATTACTTGACAGCCCAGTTTATGGTCATAAATAGTTACTTTATGTTATCTGCAAATATTATTACCGGCACAAGATATGAATATCACACCAAAATTCATCATTTGGCATCGATTGCCATACCCTTGTCTGAGATACCGTTTCAATGAAATTCAGCACCGCCGTTGAACCATGAACTTCCACATCAAATATTAATTTTGAATGTCTGGTCTTCTTCCAATTTATTTCATCCTTACCAAAAACGAAAATTTTCTTACCGTATTGCCACGTTTTTCTGTTGACGGTAACAGTCAATGGTGTTGAAGGAATTGTTTTATAAAACAAAATAATTACCGAAATGTTTTATTTGTAATACGAGATATCATCATTTCCACTAAAATGATAATTAAAGTATTTTTATCGTCCGGATATACGAATGATTTGACATTGTCCTCTGACCATAATATGCCTAACCATGTAAAATGTAGTGTAAATTCAAATCGAATGTAATCCGTCCGTTTTTCACTAATACACCATTCCGTATCTTTCACATTTTCTTTGGCCTAAAATTACTAATCTAAATTCATCGATTTTTAGATTTTTGCTTAAAATCGTATCTACTGTTAAGAAACTCAATAATGTTAAAAGAAATAACATTTTGGATGTGTTTGTATACGGATTACCGAAACTCTCTTCAATAATTCGATAAAAGTTTAACAAATAAAATTGTATATGTTCGATACTTGGTCCAAAAGGATTGTGATAATTACATCGAAATAGGGTCAGCGTTGATCCATAAAACCATGGACAATGGTTTGATTTAACATAGGCCCAGGTAGCTTGATGGAGGACCTGTTAGAAATTTTATTTTAAAATAAGAAAATTAAATTAATTTTCAAATTTACTTTAAGTACAGCATATTCATAAATATATTGATCTTTCTGTTGACTGTAATTATTTTTGGCTGTTAGGAATTCATGTTTCAATAAGTTATCGCAAATTGTTTGTAATTGGCGACAATAACTTCGGGCCCGTTTACGATGCCACATTGGAATGTAAGCGATAATTTTTTCTAAAATTTCCGGCGGTAAGTCCAATAAATGAATTTTCTGTTCTTTTTGATTTGAATTTAAATTGATACGCTTCATTTTGTGTGGTACATTTTCTGAATTTGATGGTGAATTTTGAGCAATTCGTTTCATTTCAATAATAATAGACAAAGCCAATGGACGGACAAAGATTTCGAAATTATTAGAAAATTAAAATAGAAAGTTGAATAAGAAAAATGTGACATTTAATAAATTTAAATATTTTCACAGCTTAACTTGCTTAATAATACACACATAAGGCTAAAGATTGGTTTCATTGTCATTGGTATAACTCCAATGCAGAGAAGAGTATTCCATATACAGTAGGTTGGGTACCTCTTATATGTGGATTTTTGAAATAAACTAGTAATGCGAAAAACTTGTAATGATGTAAGAATCACGACTCATAGAATTTGAACCTCCACCAACTCCCCAACGAGGGGACAGCTTTCCTGGAAGACTGACGATCAAATGGTCGATAATGGCCGAGGAAGACTTCAAAATAAATGGAACGGAAAGCCTCAACGCACTTTGGCTGGAATGAGGGACAAATCGCTAACCTTGAAAAAATTCGATATACAATACAAGACAAATATTCTTTAAAAACACGACAGATACCGTAATTTTTAATGAAGCTTTATAATCTTCTGTTCATAGTAGCTCTTTTCTAGGTAAAATTTTCTAAATGGATTTTTTTTTTGAATACTTGATGAGGTAACCTAACAACTAATTTCAGGATTTTGGAAAAAAAAATTTACCAAAGCAGTTACGAGCTTTCAAAGAATGCATGACTTCCCTTTGTTAATTTCTTCCTCTTTTTTGATCGGATTTTGATCAGATCACTCACTCTATTCAGCAGAAAGTTTTTTCTGAAAAAAAATATGCGAGTTTAAACGAGTCCAAAAATATGTGATTTTCCTTAGTTAATTTTTACTATTTTTGACTAACTTATATGAATTTTTTAAAGAAAAAAAAAACGTCTCCGATTTGGCTGAAAAATTTTCCCTGAATACTTTATGAGTTAAACAAAAAAGTAATTTGAGTATTTCAGGGGAAATCAAATTTTCAAGCCAGTTATGAGCTGGTAAAAATGAATTGTTCATTTTCTAATACAATTTTAAATAAGTCCGGAGCAAAATTTTTCTCTTTTTCAGTTATAGAGATTTTCCGGGAAAAATAATTTTCCATTTTTAAATTGACTATAAACTTGCAAAGGCCAAAAAATCATCGAGATATTTATGAATGAGAATTTCCTCGATTGAATTCTGATCTGTAGGTAAAGTAATTACATAGCTTGAAGACTTCTTTCAAGTGATACTGTAGATACAGACAAAAGTAGCAACAGAACTTATATATTAAAGGCTGATAGCAACCCGATCTCTGCAAGGAATTTTCCTAACAAATGACTTTCCTACATTTTTTAAATAAGATTTCAAAATTATGTCCCGCAAAGAGATCGGAGATATTAGCAAAGAGATATATCGGAAAATAATAAATTAAAAAAAACTCGTTAATATGATTTAGAAAATTTAAATTAAAATTTAAAAAATTAGCTTAAATGATTTTTGTTTTCAAAACCGGGAAATTACTTTTTAATTGAACTCTTGGGCTATCTAGGAAAAATTAATTCAGCCGAATTGGGCAAAATTTTTATAATAAAATTCCAAAATAAAATATTCATCTCGCGGTTATATCGGAAAACAATCATTTTTTTTTAAAACCTCGTAATTGGCTTAAATGACTTTTTACCTCAAAACCGGGTAATTACTTTTTAATTTAGCTCTTCAGCTATCTAGAGAAAATAAATTCAGCCAAATCGGGCCAAATTTTCTTAGTATAATTTTGAATATAAAAACTGATCTCGCGTTTAACAAAGAGATGTATCAGAAAATAATCAATTTTCTTTAAAAAAAAAGCTCGGAATTGGCTTACATTATTTTTTATCTCAAAATTGGGAAATTACTTTATAATTAAGCTCTGCGGCTATCCAAAAAAAATAATAAATTCAGCCAAATTGGGTAAATTTTTTTTAATAAAATTTCAAAATGAATTATTGATCTGAATTAAATGAAAATGGGACCCTGGTTTCGAGAAGATTTCCCTATTGCTTGAGCATAGCTTTTCTTTCTAAAAATTTATGCTTTGTAGTTCATGTTTAATTTATGGGTTATGTATAAATATTGTATTCTTTCTAACTGATCCTAGATCAGGACTGCTCACCTAAAATTATCAATGTCGATAATGATCTCAATAAATTATCAATTGTGTTCAATTTAAAAATATTATTGTTACATTAGTACCAGCAAGGACCGGTACAATCTATAAATACGATTTCTTTGAATATATAGCTTTCAATATGTAGCTTCATTGTAACGATTCATTTTCGTAGGGTTCAGCATTCGCGGCTGTGTTAATTAAGCTTGAGTTTGTTTTGCAGATTTTCAAACCTCCACGTCTTTTGGACTTAAATCTCAGAGTTCATCATAATGAGAAACAAAACGCGAAAAATTTGCAATTTAAAAACATTCAATTTCATCCAAAAATTTTTACATCAAATATATCCAAATCCATATATTCATATATCCAAAGAGAGAGTATCTAATTACCCTAGCACACTATATGCCTAGTCTACACTAACTCACAGGCCATTCGGAACAAAAATTGGTCACTAAGAAATCCAACGAGTTTTAGTGTCACCAACTAGGAAATGTGTCCACTCCGGCATGTCAACACTAACTTAGAATTAAACCAATAATATTTTTTAAGTAAAAGAGCTAATTTTCTATTCCGACTCACTCTAATATACATTGATTACGGTGATTTAGAAATGAAAGCCAGAAGTTCTCGCTGCACAATTGTAAGAAGGTGCCGTTGGTACGATCTACTGTCTATAACGCTAGTTTACACATTTGGGCCTCATCTCGAGAGCTGGTTTCTCATAGACCTTTTTCTATGTATTTTGGAGCGTAGATTCCAAAAATGCCAACCATTTTTTTTTCTTAAGAATCGTTTTCGAGATATCCTCAAGAAACACGTTTTTTGGGACTATTTCAGTTATTTCCAGTTATTTATTTGATATAAATTTGTCGAAATCGGACAAAAAATGTAAAAGTTATTCAGAAATAACTGCAAAAGGTAATTTCTATATTTTCACTTATTCATGATTCTTATCTAAAATACATCTTTTTGCTTGACCTTTTTCATTTATGTGCCGTGCGAATTTTTATCCACCAATAGTCAGCCATCATGTCTTCGATCCGAAAGCTTACATAACGCTTTTCAATTGATGCGATGACCTGGTGAAAAGGATCACCTTGTTCATCACTCTCCGCCCCTCACGACCAGACGGCCTATCGCGTTGGCGCGGATCGGCGTGGGCTGCCACAGCGCATTCGCGTGCTGTGTCGTTGTCAAATGTTGTGGCAGCTGTCCGCCATCTAGCGAATGACAGAACGTACTCATTTCTGGCCGTCATCGTTACCGATGTTACAGTAATACAGTTCGATTCCATGTATATTTTGTGCATTGCTGGGAGGCTTAAAGGGGAACGCCGCTGGAAAGTAATAGTGATGCTGCAAGCGATCAGTATATTCACAGTTCAATTAATCTATCTGACTCATTTTCAGAGTCTTAAATTTTATTTATAAAATTAGGACAGCTATGTGGTTTCAAAGGCTTGACTTCACACGCCATGAGATTCTGAGTATAATAAAGGCTCTCAGTAAAGTTAACTAACTGCCTATTAATCGATATTTGCCATTCTATTCCAGGAAAAGATTTTGAAATATTGGAGATTATGCTTCAAATTCTGCATTAACGGCCTGTGGAATTCTGGATGAATCTCATGTTAATAAAAATGTTAGAAACGTTCAAAGAATTCTGAAAGAGAATCTGCATATTAATTGAAAGAAAATACAGAAAAAACCTCCATTAATTAATGCGAGATTGGAATTTGCTAGACGACACATGTCGACGCGGGAAGAGTGGATGCGGGTGATGTTTTCTGAGAAAAAGAATTAATCTGAATGGACCCGGATGGATTAAACTGTTATTACCATTAATTACGGAAAGAACAAAGATATCTTTCAAATGGCAAATGGGTGGCGGATCGGTTTGGGCCGCAATAGGCTAAATTCCGGCAAAACATAAAACTGACTGCCTCCCAAAGTTAACTATTTTAGTATTGGCTCTAAACGGGGGCACGATCATTAGGCTGAGTTTCGCTCAGAATTTCTAGCTATATTTGGTTCAAGGAACTTTGTTCGCGTAGGCGTCTTTTTGATGAATTACATTGAATTGTATAATTTTTAATTTATTATCTTGTACATTTGTCTGATTTTTTTTATATTGTCATCATTTCTACTAAATATTAAGAAATATAAATAAAATTGTTTTAATTAAGTGAGGCTATAGTATTGCCGCGCATAAAGTTAGGGGATTTCCCGGTTTTCACAGTTTAGGTACAAGTAAATTCTACAATAATAAACGTTATTAAAGAAGAGAAATACACTACAAAAGAAAGTTCTGAGATAGCCATTGAATAAAGGGTTACATTTGGAGGACCATTCAAAATATCTACGAAGTATTTTGTTTAATTCTTAGGTGTAATTCCCCAAATGTAGAATCCAGCAGTAATAACAATTCATGATTCCGACGAACTGTTGAATATCCCGAATAGTTAGTGTGGAGATTTTATTAAACGCTTGCACTCTGTCGTCTACCGGAAGGCTTTAATGTTTAGGCTACACTTGTCTAAACATTTTAAATATGCCAAGTCCGAGGTCACGTGGCAAAATAAATAAATCTGTGTGATATATTTCCATTATACTCAAATTATATAAATTTTATTAAAGTCGGAAGGAGTCATGTCCACAGCTGATCAATTTAAACCAAAGTCTGCTGTTATTGTATAAACTCGTCTTATCAGTGATATTTATACATTTTTTAAACAAAATATAAAAGGCACGGGCGATAATTTATATTAAATTCAACGAGTACACTCAACGACAATGCTATAGCCTCGGTCCTCAACGACCAATTCCGAGAGAGTGAGTTATCCCAATAGTTAAATGTACTCCAAATAAACTTATATGGCTCCTGTCGTATATGCAAAATTAATTTACGAATACATCCGTACGAATTTGCGTTACAATCTCAATTCTTATTTTAACATAATTAACAAATTAATTTAAATTTATATTTTATGTTTAACATTTTTGTCTTAAGTATTAGATTGTTGTCTTCTTGTTTCCTTCTATTTTTTCTAAATTATGTTGCTTTGTCCATGCTAAAACAAATATAATTTTATTAAATAAATTGAAATGAATTAAAAAGGATTTGCCCTCCTCGCAACTTCTAAAGGTAAATTTCAATTTTAACAAAAAATTTATTAAATTTTATTGTTTTAATCGTTTTTTAACTGTTATATTATATTTAAATTTTAAACAGTAGCGGTCATATTATGTCAGTATTTCCATGATTCATTTATTTGTAAATAATTTAACGAAATAAAAAAATTATCCATTCCATTATCTAAACTAAATATTAACTAAATATAATTCAATTTCAATTTGAAGCTTTTAATGGCTTTCACTGTTAATTTGCTGAAATTCATTCATTGCACAATCATCCGTTTAGTTTTTCAATATACAAATGAAATGTGCCCAACGGTATGCTGCAAAAATATTAAGAAAGCTCCCAACTGAGAGAGACTCTCTCTTATTCTTTTTGATTTGTTTTTGTTCGTTTAGATTGTTATTTTGTTGTCTTAATGTTAGTTATTTGTGCCCCATATTTGTCTTGTAGTTTTTAAAACCTGGTTAATGTTGCACCCGATCTGTAAATATAAGCGGGAGTTTATGGAAAAGTTTCTAGCCTCACAGCTATACCGAATATCTGCATCATTAGCA
Source organism: Symmerus nobilis (assembly GCA_027564815.1). Taxonomy (NCBI): domain Eukaryota; kingdom Metazoa; phylum Arthropoda; class Insecta; order Diptera; family Mycetophilidae; genus Symmerus; species Symmerus nobilis. The sequence continues at coordinate 9,900 of JANTOP010033893.1, read as the reverse complement.
ACAATGAATTTTCTCTGCAGATAAATTTCTATTCAGAAACAGAAGTTGAACAAACTTCCAAATGAATCGGCTTGTTGAGACACTGCAAGGCCAGAAGCTATTCCAGCAACTCTTCCAAAAATCCGATTTTAGCTTAGCGTTGCTTCGTTTGGCTAATTTACATTCTCTGATAATGTTTAACTTTTTCTACAAAAAAAATCTATACTTCAACCCCAATCAGGATTGTGAGGATTCGAATCCATTAATCCGTGCCCTTGCCGTCCGTACAATGGGTTGCATTCGTGTCGATAAAATCACCGAATACCTTTGCGAACCGCTTCGCAAATGTTTGAAAGACGAAGATCCGTACGTTCGTAAAACTGCTGCCGTTTGCGTTGCAAAATTGTACGACATCTCATCATCAATGGTAGAAGATCAAGGCTTCCTCGACCAACTGAAAGATTTACTATCCGATTCGAATCCAATGGTTGTCGCAAACGCTGTAGCTGCGCTAAGTGAAATTAACGAAGCAAGTCAATCAGGACAACCGTTGGTGGAAATGAATTCCGCTACGATTAATAAATTATTAACGGCGTTGAATGAGTGTACGGAATGGGGACAAGTTTTTATATTAGATTCGTTGGCTAATTATAGTCCGAAGGATGAGCGAGAGGCTCAATCGATTTGTGAACGGATAACTCCAAGATTGGCACACGCTAACGCTGCTGTTGTTTTGAGTGCCGTTAAGGTTCTGATGAAATTATTAGAAATGCTATCGAGTGATAGTGATTTTTGTGCAACGTTAACAAAGAAATTAGCTCCCCCATTGGTCACTCTGCTCTCATCAGAACCGGAAGTTCAATACGTCGCTCTACGTAATATAAATCTGATCGTCCAGAAGCGACCCGATATCTTAAAACATGAAATGAAAGTATTTTTCGTTAAGTATAACGATCCGATTTATGTGAAATTAGAGAAATTAGACATTATGATTCGGTTGGCGAATCAGAGTAATATTGCTCAAGTGTTGAGCGAATTGAAGGAGTACGCAACGGAAGTGGATGTTGATTTTGTACGGAAAGCAGTACGGGCCATTGGACGATGTGCCATCAAAGTTGAACCATCCGCTGAACGTTGTGTATCTACCTTACTTGATTTGATTCAGACGAAAGTGAACTACGTCGTTCAGGAAGCGATCGTTGTCATTAAGGATATTTTCCGAAAATATCCGAATAAATACGAATCGATAATCAGTACGTTGTGTGAGAATTTAGATACGCTCGATGAACCCGAAGCTCGAGCATCGATGGTGTGGATTATCGGGGAATATGCTGAACGAATTGATAACGCTGATGAGTTGTTGGACAGTTTCTTGGAGGGATTCCAAGATGAAAACGCTCAAGTTCAACTTCAGTTGTTGACAGCTGTCGTAAAATTATTCTTAAAGCGTCCCTCTGACACTCAAGAGTTGGTTCAACATGTTTTATCGTTAGCCACTCAAGATTCTGATAATCCTGATCTACGTGATCGTGGATTTATATACTGGCGTTTACTATCCACAGATCCGGCTGCCGCTAAAGAAGTTGTTTTAGCTGATAAACCATTAATATCGGAAGAGACCGATCTGTTGGAACCGACGCTGTTAGATGAGTTAATTTGTCATATCAGTTCGTTGGCGAGTGTCTACCACAAACCACCAACCGCGTTTGTTGAAGGACGTACAGCTGGTATCCGGAAGACGCTACCAAATCGTTCCGGTTCATCAACAGAAAATGATGTTGTGGCCAGCGAACCGACGGTCATTCCAAACCAAGAGTCTCTTATCGGTGATTTGTTATCGATGGATATTGGAACACCGGCACCACCCATTTCCGTTGCACCAACCAGTAACGTTGATTTACTCGGCGGTGGTTTAGATATATTGTTAGGAGTTGGTGGTGGTGCCCAGGAAACAGCGCCACAGTCCGTTCAACCGTCCGGTCCCGGTTCCGGGTTATTGGGCGATATTTTCGGTTTGAGTGCAACGCCAACCGTAACCATTACCCTACCGAAAACCGTTTGGTTACCAGCTGAAAAGGGTAAAGGTTTAGAGATTCAGGGAACGTTTTCACGACGGAACGGAACCGTTTCGATGGATATGACATTTACGAATAAAGCAATGCAAGCGATGTCCGCTTTCGCTATCCAATTAAATAAAAATAGCTTTGGATTGGTACCAACGGCTCCACTTCAAATGGGACAATTACAACCGTCACAAACATTGGACGCTTCAATGTCATTGGGTACTACGGGACCCATTCAACGAATGGAACCGTTAAATAACTTACAGGTAAATGTTTTACTTGCAGAATATTGAAGTGAATTACGGTTTGATTTCAACTTTTAGGTCGCCATCAAAAATAACGTTGACATATTTTATTTCGCTTGTTTGGTTCACGCTAACTCTCTCTTCGTTGAAGACGGTCAATTAGAGAAACGTATATTCCTAACCACATGGAAAGAGATACCGGCTGCCAATGAGGTTCAGTACAGTTTATCTGGTGTATCCGGTACAGCGGATACATTGGCGGCAAAAATGACCGCCAACAATATCTTTACGATTGCGAAGCGTAACGTTGAGGGCCAGGATATGCTCTATCAATCATTAAAATTAACGAATAACATTTGGGTGTTACTTGAATTGAAATTACAGCCGGGTAATCCAGACGCAACGCTCAGCTTAAAATCACGTTCCGTTGAGGTGGCTTCAATGGTTTTTGCCGCATATGAGGCAATTGTACGATCTGCCTAAAGGTTGAACTGCATGTATTATTTTAAATAAAATTATTATTCCAATTTTTTTTTAATAAAAACATTTTTTATTTCTATTCGATCAAATTGTTAAAAATATATTATTATAAAATGTACTAATTATGAAATATAATTATAAATAAAATAATTTAATCAACATTTAAATATTTACTTCACTTAAATAAGGAATAAGAACTCTAATAGGCTGCTTAAGTCTGCAGTCATTTATTTTTATTAAATAACTTAATTTATAATTAATTTTTTATTGTATTTGTTCGATTTCATTTTTCGTTAAATACTTTTGTGAACACAAACATCCATTTTCTCGTCCTAGAGGTTCAATTCCCGAGCTTCCCTGAGTATAAAAATATAATTCAATTAGCTATATAAGAAGATGAACTTAAATGAAGAAATTCGGATGAATGTCCACGTCCTTCGGTTTGCTCAAAGAAGAGTTGGGCCAAATGAAATATTTCTAGCATTCGCGATGCGAAATATTGTCGCTTTATAATTCCGAAAAATAGAAAATAAACTGTTTTTCGACGCTTTATCTAAGAATTAGTTTTAGAAATGCATTGCGCAACCTTGACTCTCAAAATTGACGAATGCAGAGTGAGAATTTGGTTAATTAAAGCAAGGAACCCCTACAGATATAGTAGTCAATTCATGATTTGGTAAGACATTTTTGGGAGGGTTACCCGATTTTTTTTTGTACGATATAGGGATCTTTACTTATAAAAGTTTGTAGAGCATTGAATTATCTACAAAAACGCTGTACAGCAATTTGTTGTCACGGTCATGGTAAATGAGATACACGAGGAAAACTATTTCAAATTTATTTTTAAGATGGCGGACCGCCATCAGCTTCGGGTCCAAGATCCGAAAACTCGGTTTTACACTGAGTAAGAACCACTCTATCAAACTAAAAAAATCGGGTGACCGTCCCATAAATGTTTTGCGGTGACAATTTTTGTCACGCTTTTACTAAGCTAGCTAGGTAGTTTTGGTATGGTCTCTCCTATTTTAGCTTCCGGTTTCGCTTTATTTCTTTTACTTATATGATAGCCCAATCCTAAGGGATGCTTAGAGATTTCGTATTCTAATTATTTATTCTCTTCTTCTTTGATCTATGTAACTACTTTTTTCGAAATACAAAGTAAGACCGCTGCCTTTAATAATAATCAATTGAAGCTTCTTGCTTTGGGGCTTTAAATTAAAAAAACCCCGATCCTTTCATTTTCTATTCGGGGATAGTTTGAAGAACTCAGGAAAAGTCCTCCTGCAAAGACCAAGGCAATATCGGTCAAATCTATAGAGCGAAGTAGATATGTGGAGCAAAATTGGATAAATTCGGAAAGTCTGGAAAAGTTCAGAAAAGTTCGAAAAAGTCTGGGAAAATTCGGAACAAATTGAGAACGGGCTGAAGAAACTAATAAAAATTAGTTGTTTTGAGTAGTCTAGAAATATCAGTGAAAACTAGGATGTCCAAAAAACTAGAAAATCGACAAATTGTTGTCAAAACGAATGGAATAAAATTTGTAAAGTCCAGTAATAAACAGCCGGAAAGTATTGGGTAAAATCGGTAAATAAAGGTTTGAAAAATCAGAAGTTGAAAATGAAAAGAAAAATTAGGGAATATGAATGCCAAGAAATAGGAAATAAAAGTTGGAAAAAGTTTGCAAATATACGTTCGTAAGATCGGAAATAGTCAGGGGAAGACAGAAAAAGATGGGGAAGAACCTTAAAAAATTTATAGAGCACCGAAAAGCTGGTAAAATATTGTGAAAAAATCGGAAAAAATCTAATAAAAGTCGGGAAAATCGATTAATTTAGTCCAAAATTTAGAAATGGTTTGATGAAAGTCAGGAAAAATCAGAAAAACGTAAATAGTAAGTAAAAGCCGCGAAAAATAAAAAAAATCAGGGAATATCCGAACAAGTCACAAAAAGTAGAAAAACGGTGGAAGGAGGATGGAGGGGCGCGACAACTTCTCTCCATATTTGCCAAGTTATTCCAATTCTTTTCGATAAAAATTTTTCTAAACTTTTCCTGAGTAATCTCAATTATTTTCTGACTTTTCACTACTTCTACTGACTTCCGAGTATTTTTTTCGACTTTGCAGATATTTGCCAAATTTGTTCTTCCCTTCCGAAGGCTTTTCGATTTTTCCTTATTTTTTTTTACTTTACCAGGCTTTTATTAAGCTTTCCTCGACTTCCTTTTTATCATCTTTTTTTAACTAATTTTTCTAACTTATCACAATTTTTATAAATTGGTTTTACTTTCCGTAATTCCCCCTGCTTTTTTCTGAATTTATCCAAATTTGTCTCATTTTGCCCGACTTTTTCTTAACTTTTTTCTACCTTTTTCTGAACGAATCTACCCATGACGAACAGAGCTAGAGAGCCGGGCTAATAATTTAAACTTAGATCAAAGATTGAAATACATAATTCTGAACTACTGTAGATTTGCGGATCCGTCTGTATTCGACTTAGCAAAATCTCACTGGTGAAGTCATCGTCGTCCTCCAAAAGAAATGCTAAACAGGGTAGGAATTACGGAGTGGAATTTAGGAGATAGAAAAAATATGGATAATGAAATCATACCAGAAATTATAAAATAATCTATTGAATATTGCGGCGCGTGGCTAGATTTGGCTAAGTTATTCTAGCATGCAAATTTAACTCTCGTCTGGCATAAAATATTACCAACGATAACACTGGAGTGTCGGTCGAGTCAAAAGATGGGTTGAATAAAATAAGTTGTAGAAAATGGAGATATACGGCGGACCAAATTGTCAGTACAGTTTTATTGCTCAGACTTATTGCTGTATATTATTAATCACCGTCAAATGGTGATTAGCAGCTAGCGTTAGATAGTAGAGATCGCATCATTTTTTTATATCCAGCTAGGTATAATCAAATAAAATGGCTTGGAACCTCAAATTTAGTATGTGTGTTCAGATTAAACACAAATTTTTTTGCATATTGACAGGAAATTTTCGAAAATTTGACGTTTCAAAATGGCGACTCTTATCCGATTTCGCGGATTAATTTTAGTCTATCAACTTTTTAGATTGAATTATGAGGGGGGAAGGAGAGGTGCTACAAAAAAGGCTCGAAATCTACCCTATGGTCCATCTATCTGGGGATTCTTCCGATCAGTGAAAGATGTGGTAATTGAAGTCTTGTTTTCTAAGATCTATACTCTCCATCGTATCGGATAAGAGTTTGTACAGTTTGAAATTTATTTTCCATCCTAATAATTTAAAATCAGTGAAATTGAAGAGTTTCTTAAAAAGCTTTAATAAAGTTTCAAAAGCTGGTCGAAAGCTTTTAGTTAAAATATTATTTTAGGCGGTATGGAATTTAATTTACTCCTAATAATAGAATTTTATTAAAATCCGTAATTTTCCTAAAAAAAATTCCGTGGAAAATTAAAATCTGTAATAAAAATATCTGGATAGAAAGTATGTTAGATTTTAAAACCTAAAAATTAAAATTGCAAACTTAGAGCTTTCTTTGAGCTTACAATGGATTGAGAAAGAATTTAACGAAAATTTCATATTTTATCTAAATTTAATGAATCGAATAAAAATTAGATTTCAAATGGCATTTTAATTTTAAGCTTTCAATGTGCTTTCGAGGTTTTTGACGCTTTTTTTTGTGGGAAAATTTGAAATTTCGTTAAAAGGTCGTTATCTAGATAGAAAATAGATTTTAAAGCGTAAAAATAAGGTTGGAAACTAAATCATTGTGAGAGCTTTGAAGTTCTTGCAGAGCTTTTGTACGAAATGTTTAGTTTTTATATTTTTGCATTTCTCCTTAGCTAATTTATAAACTTCTTGCATCATTACATTTTTTTGGATCCGAAGGAAATAATCGGGAAATCCGGATGAAATGTCGTGATGTCCGATAGTAAATTTTCTCAGTGCGAACCTTTACGAATTTTTGGTTTTTCTTAGATAAATTTCAACTTTTCCGAAATATTTAATTTTTTTATTTTTACCTAACTATTAAAGCAACTTTCTGCGTTTTTACATTTTCATTTGGGATTTAAAAAATATTTGGTATCCACAGAAAGGGGTCATAAAATTCTGCACACCGTATGGATATGTTGATCGCGCGCCACTGCTTTAATTGAAGCCTACATATTGTATTACATAAAGTACTTTTATACTATTATACGATTTATACCATTTAAGATATGCATACTTTCATTTAGGACATCTACTCCAACTGTTTTCTCTAGAGCAGTGGTACCCAACGAGAAGCATAAAGGGAATTTTTCGCCCCCATATAAAATCTAAAATGATTAAAATTAACATCACAATTTAAGTTTGCAGAAAAACGGAAGATGATCATAAGAATAGATCGTAAAAATAAGTTCAGAATCTGAAGAACAATAACATAGCAACAATCCTCTTATACCTAGACATCAGGCCACTATCAAAGTTTAAATATTTTTTTTTGCAATGATGTATAGTATGAAATAAGTAGAATTATACGGTTCATTGAGTAATGATGAAAATATGAAGCTTAGGGACTTGTGTCCACAAGAAATTACAAGCCCCTAAACCGCCTACACATAAAAAGTCGGGTGGGTCCATAAGTTTGTATAAGAAAAATATTATGACATAGAGCTAGGTAGCGAAATATTTTTTACTTCTTATATCAAAATAAGAGATGGTACAAAAATACCATCAATTCGTTTTTAATATTAGTAAAGGAAATTTCATTAAGGTGACGTAATAGGTTGGTGATCCAAGACCGGGGTATAAGTCCGGACTTACTGATGGACGCACTGCGGTTCGTCAGAACGATTAAATTAACTCATATCTATGTAAATATTATTACCGGCACATGATATGAATATCACACCAAATCACATCATTTAACTTCGATTCCAATACCCTTGTCTCAAAAAAGGTTTCAATAAAATCCAACAATGTTGTTGGTCCATGAATTTCCACATCAAATATTAATCTGGGATCTCTTCGTTTGTGCCAATTATTTTTATCATTACCACAAACGAAAATACTCTGACCATATTGCCACGTTTTTCTGTAAGATGTGTCGAGAACATATGATAATCTCAAAGAAAATTGAAATAAAATAATTACCTAAATGTCCTATTTGTAATACGTGCAATCATCATTTCAACTAGAACGATAATCAAAGTATAATTATTCTCCGGATATATGAATGATTTGACATGGTCCACAGACCATAGTTGGCCCAACCATGTAAAGTTTAGTGTGAATTCAAAATGAATGTAATCCGAACGTTTTTCAGTAATACAACTTTCGGTTACTTCCACATTTTCTTTAGCCTAAAATTACAAATTTTAATTTAAGGATAAATTGAAATTTTTTGTAATCTTACCTACGGTTAAGAAACCCAATAGTGTTGAGAGAAATAACATTTTTAACGTATTGTTGGACGGATGACCTACTAAACGCTTCTCAACCATTCGATACAAATTTAATAGGTAAAATTGCATATGTCTGATACTTGGCCTAAAAGGGTTATAAGCATTGGATCCAAATAGAGCCACCGTTGATCCATAAAACCACGGACAATGATTTGATTTAACATAGACCCAAGTAGCCTGGTGGAGTACCTATAAGAATAGAATTCTTTTAATGGGAAATTAAATGTCTTACCTGGTGTTCTACTTGAAAAACGGCATATTCATAAATGTATTGATATTTGTGTCGACTGTAATAATTTCTGGCTACTAGAAATTCATGTTTTATTAGATTATCGCAAATTATTTGTAATTGTAGGCAATAATTTCGGGGGCCTTTACGGCTTGATATTGGAATATATGAAATAATTTTTTCCAAGATTTCCGGTGGTAAGTCCAATAAATGGATTCGCTTTCCTTTTGCTTTCGCACGCTTAATTTTGAATGGTAAATCTATTGAATTTAATGATAAATTTTGGGCGAATCTCCTCATTTTTCAAAGTAGCAAGATTTCAAAACTATTAATTAAAGAAAATTTGAAAATAAAATGACAATTCAGTATTTTTAATATTTTATAGAATAAACTTACCCCAATTAGCGTATGGATTCTCAGTCTGGAACCATTATTTTCCACCATAGGCTTTATGCGCCTTTAGGCGTCCTGAATTCGAATTCGGCCCGCTTTATATCACGAAACTGACATGCTAACAAATGGGTTATGATGGGCAATAAGTTATCACTGCTTGTTGTAAATCGCACAGAGAGATGAGGATACAATTCCACCTCTGAAAATAATTAAATAAATTATATTCACTTAACGCTTTTGATTTGTGTTTATGATGCCCCTTTGCCGGAATTATTCTATTATAATGTAATATTTTTCGACCACTATCGTAGTCACCCTGTAAAGAACAGCTTATCTCTTATTAATGATTATTTGGTTGTGGGTGGTACATATTTGATTTCTTTGGCGAAAACTACAAATACAAAAGGGTGATGCACAAGTTTTCTCTTTAAATTTTTTGAATCAAATTGTACATCATATATGGTTATAGCGAGGATAAAAACTAGTCTGAAAAAGGAGTAGATAAACTACTAAGAATTACCTAATAGCGAATAGTCGGAGAATAGAGGGCTCCAGAATTACCTAATAGTGTGACATCGAGAACTATGGCATAAGATCTAGTAATAGACAGTAGGTCAAAAATACTATATACCTATAGTCGAGAATCATGTGTTTAAGAATTTACTTTGAGCATAATAGCTCATGTCTCAATTCATACTTTATATTTATAGCTTTGCGAAGTCAAGAGCGTTACTGGATGTAAATAATATTTTTTTGCTTCGACATATATTTGCTTTATTATAATATTACCAAATATTTCTTATAGTTCTTATAATGCTTCGTAATATTGTAATATTTTGGTCTTGAATGAAAGAAGAACCTCCTAGATAGTGAAATAAAATATTAAATAAGGAGGTACAATGGTGAAAAAAATGTCTAATTCCTATTACTAGAGATGCTACAAACAAGGCCGTAGCCAGGAAGGGGTTTACTGGGGTTTGAACCCCCTCCGAAACTTTTCAAAAATATGTGTTTTGCCCGAAATATTATTAGCATTAAACTTGAAAGCTTGCTCTAGTGATTTCTCTTAAGAGATC
>JANTOP010033882.1:0-11375 GCA_027564815.1 Symmerus nobilis | reverse complement strand
AGCAACTATCTACGCAACTTTCATAGAACAAAACTTTTTTGGCCGCCGAACAAAATGTTCGGCAATCGGCGATCAAAGGCAAAGATGCCCCATTGACGCGCAAATTGTACACGTTTCTCTTGCATGAAAAAATCGACTTTTTTATTAATGGGGCTAGTGAAAAAATTTCAACACCAATCGATTTCTATGCAAATTTCAACCTATTGACCAAATTTTCGGTTAACACTTTCCCTTCCGAACAAAAATTTTCTTCCGTAGACGTCAAAGGGTTAACCAAACTACATATCGTGTTGCATATCATTGGATGGGCAATCATGAGTGCAACAACTTTGTAGTACATCACTTTTCGATCCGACGCAACTGAAGCGAAGTTGTTGACAAATTTCAATTTTTAACATTCAGCGCCACCTACTGTATATTTTTATAGAATGCACTTTTGCAAGCTACATAACTTTGTGGTACACCGTTTTCATATTGGACGTCTTTTTGTATGCAGCGCCACCTATCATATATTTTTCACAGGTGTATTTTTACATGTCCTATAGGCCCCCGGAATAGTACGTTTCAATCGGACGGTAAATAAGAGAGCCAATAGGGAAAAAGCACTTCGGCAATGTTCGGAAAATTTTCGTTAACATCAGCACGAGCGATAATTTTTTGCAATTTTTTGGTGAAATATAAATTTTTGATTTAACAAAAAATTTTTTCCGATCAAGAAATGGTTACCACCCTCCTCCCCCCTCCACCCTAGCAACAACTTTGTCCACCACCACACTCAACATGCATAATCCGTAAAAAAAAATTCCCAACTCCATATCGACCATACGAACAACTTCCCCATACATCGCTATGACGTCAGATCCCATTTAGTATTTATTTCCGGGGAAAAACTGATTTTTGCCATCAGCGCCATCTATTGTCAGGCGGCGATTTTTTTCAACATTTTTCCTAGGGCCAGCCCGACCCATAGAACAACTTCCCCATACATGAGTTTCACGTCAAATTCCATTTTACGGCAATTTCTATTATGGATACATATTTTCGCCAAGTGTCGACAAATTTTTACCCTTAGACCATATAGCAGAAAGGGGCGAGGGGGACAAAAACTAAAATCACTAATAGGCAGAGGAAGGTCCACCTTATTTTCCGAAAATAAGTCGTAGAACGTCTAGAACGCCTCTTTCTGGAAGAAAAATTTAGTTTCCTGCAAAAGTGGTAAAATTGGAGAGGAAAAATTTTACAAAAATTGCATGGCAGCCCCCTCTGGTGGCGCGGTTACAAAGTTGTCGAGAGTATGAATGGGTTTGGGTTTACTATAGCTCCAACTTCGTAGAACATCGTAGCCCAAACCTTCAAAGTGTTAACACTTCATAGAACCGACTGTCCACGATGCACCCTTCTGCGCGTAATCAGCCCCCAACCATCTACACTACATCTGTGGAAAGTAACTGCCGGCCATATTGGAGGGGAAGAGGAAGTCAATGACCTCCTCAGTCGATCCGCTGTATATAACTTTGGAAAGTAAATTTTTGTCTAGCCGCTCCATTTTCAACTGATTTTCAATGTTCAATGTTCAATGATTGCAATTAAATTCAACATATATAATGTATGTTGTATGTCTATAGTTATGTATATCTTAAACATGTAACATTTGACACCCATTGTCTCTGACGAACCCCATCCCCGCAGTTCTAAACCGAAACCTTCTTCATGGATAGGGGATGGAGGGCTACTATACCACATAACCCCCATGGGGCTGCGGTGGTGGGTTGCGGAGTTTTGTCGACGGATACAGACATACCACGCTTTCTTTTATTATATATATTGATTATGTATATTCTAGTATTAATATAATATTAATTTAAATTAAAGTTTAATAATGAGAATAAAAACATTCAATTCGTTTCTTTATTGGGAATTTGCTCTTGGATCGGAAATTTTAAAAATTGTTACCAGAAAATATTTTATTGAGATTGAGTAGAGATTAAAATAAATATTTTTAAATATTTTTATAATAATATATTAAATTATGAAAATAAATCTACCTCGACTTAATATTAAGAATCGAGGCCAATGCTATTTTTACTGAATTCAAAATTTGGGTCTATTCTATTCTATACCTGAAGCTAATAACAGGGCAAAAATATTGTATGGTCTTCAAACCATTGACGAGATGAACTTGTAATTTTTAGCGGGTTTCATTTTCCACTAATCTCTTTAATAAATGATATTATTTAAACGTAGGGAACTTTTCCATTTCACAAATTGCTCTAAAATTACTTTACGAATTTTCCCATTTTCCTACACATTAATTTTTCAATTTTATTTGATGTGAAATTTTAAAATTTATTATCGCGTCGGCGGCCGTGTAATATACAGGGGACTATAGGCATTTACCTGGTAGTAGAAGAATGGTCATGCTGAAAATTCATACACCGAATTAAAATAAAATTTCCCATCCGCTTAGCACCAGGAATATAAGTCAGAACCACACTTTTTAAATTATAATTTATAGAATAACCTGTCCGGGAAAATGGGTGGATAAACAGGAAATTATGGGTTTGGTGTTCAGACAAACAACAACATTCACCTCCAGAATTTTTATCCAACAAAAATAAACGATTTTTTAATTAATTATTTAAAATAAGGATATTTAAATTATATATATGTATATATACCTACGTACATTATTTAAGCTTTTTACGAATTTATTTGTCGATCCCATTGGTGATTTTTCCTTAATTCTCTTTCCAATTTTCCGAGTTATATTATAGATATAGATTTATATAAATTTGTATTCCAAAAAAAAAAAAAAACAGACCCTACAACATTTAATTAATTTTTCTTTTTTTGTTTTGTTTGAAAACAAAATAATTTTTGGCACTTTCCGACCATTGAAAAAATTTTCTCAATATTACATTTAAAAATGAATATTCACTCGATGTTCATTTTTTATACTTTTCGATTTTATTTTATTATTTTACAAACGGAAAATTTTCAAATATTACACATTTTCCAGTATAAGGATTTTTCTTTATTTTATTTTATTTTTAATTCCTTTATGGTAAAGAAAATTCTTCAGAAAATAGCTAGTCGCTTCTTCCTCTTCCATCTATTTATTTTTTTTCGTTCAGAAAGGTGAAGAACCCATCATTCTGATCATCATCAACGGGACCAAATAGTCTCAATGACCGATGAACAAATATAAAGGAAAAGTTTTCCTTATTTAAGCCGCAAGGAAAATTCCGATATTTTATATACGAAACAATCTATAGACGATAGTAAATAAAAATAGTTTTTTCTTCCACAACTAACATTTAATATATAGATAACATACATATACATATACACTTATATTTACATCAAACAAAAAAAATGTTTGGAAATGATAAAATTTTCCCGATTTTCATGGAAAGCATTTTTTTTGTATCATTTTCCGGTTATAAATCGGTTGTAATACAGACTGTTTGTTATATTTTTTGCTTGCAATTTACGGATTTCAATCCCAACCAGTAATAAATTTTCTCGCACTGTGTTTTATGTGGAAAACTCTATAATTTTAACGATAAAATTCAATACATTTTCCGACACAAACAGGATGGTTGGGGAAATTAAGCGTTTTTTTGGGGTAACACATGCGGGGATTATAATTAAAAAGCTCTTGTTACAATTATGTTTGGTTGATTTATAAGAAATGTCGTTTTATTTAATCTCGTAAAGATGTAAATTAAAATAAATCCAAATAATCTAGGTAGATAGAGCTTATGGTCAAATATTTAAAATCTTAGAGAAGAGGTCAGTTTTTTGAGCTACATACATAATGTTATAAATCTTAATTATATCCCAAAATAACTATTGCCTATAATCCGAACCCAAGAGATCAACACTTAACCTAATCAGTGGCCTAAAAGGCTTTAAGAAAGTTACGAAAGATCAGCGAAAACTTGTAATTAAAATATTATTTTTGTCAGTATGGAATTTAATTTCTCTTCAAATAATTAAATTTAAAAGAAATCTGAAATTTTCAATCAAATCAGTCAAATCAAATCAAATCAAAAGCTCAAAAAAGTTTTATATTTCGGTTTAAAAGTTAAACGTCTGAAAAGAGTTTTAAGAAACTTCACAATGCTAATTCAAAGCTTTTAAATAACAGTTTATTTTAGTCATATCAATTTAATTGAAATCGGAAACTTTCGTTAAAAAGCTTTGTGGAAAATTAAAATCTCTAAGAAAGCTTTACATACGGGATTAAATACTCCTTGAGATTTTTGAAGCATTTCTCGCTGGGGAGAATTTGAAAGGACTGATCTGGGTAGAAAATAGATTTTAAAACGTAAAAAATCAACTTAGAAACTTCGAGTTTTTGTTGAGCCATTAATAGTTTGAATGAGCTTTCTACGAAAATTCCATATTTAATAATTCGGCCAAAAATTTGATTCCAAATTATTTAAAATGACATTTTAATTTTAAGCTTTCAATGAGCTTTCGGGATTTGTGAAGCTTCTTATTGGAAGTAGTTCAAATTTCGTTAAGGGACGTTTTCTGGATAGAAAATAGATTTAAAGGCGTTTTAAATTTGGAACAGAACTTAAAGCTTTCATTAAGCTTTTAATAGTTTGGATAAGCTTTCTGCGAAAATTCCATATTTCACTTACATTTAATGAACCGTATAAAAATTCGATTCCATATGATATAAAATGATATTTTAATTTTGAGCTTTCAATGAGCTTTAGAGATTTTTGGAGCTTTTTTAATGCAACTTTGAAATTTCGTTAAAGGATCGTTATCTCAAAAGAAAATAGACCTTAGAATGTAAATAATAAGGTTCGGAAAATAAAGCTTTCTGGAAGCTTCTAAGTGTTTTGTAGAGCTTTTGAACGAAATGTTTAGTTTTGATATTTTTCTATTCTTCCTCGACTAATTTATAAACTTCTGTTATCTTTACATTTTTTGGATCCGAAAAAAAATATCGGGAAATCACAGTCAAATGTCGCGATGTCCGATATTCAAGTAAATCATTTTGTTAATTGATTTTAGAATAGTTCGTACTCAGTTCTGCCGAAAAAGTATACCTAATTTCAACCTCATCTACTAATGTCCCAGCTCAATCCCAAGATCAATGAGTCCCAAGATTACTTTGAAATTAACATTATTTCCCAATATTTTATTTAATAATTAATAATCAACGAGGATTTAAAAAAAAAGGAGAATACATTTTTTAAAAGTTACCATTTAGTATAAGAAAAAAATAAATAATCAATTTCTATCCCAATTTTTTGTAGAGTGGATCCTCATCCTCCTCTAATCATTCTGGTAGAAACTCTCAATTACCGTACAGTCAAATTTTACGCGGGAAAAATAAACTTTGGAAACCAGTCCCACTAGATTGACGGAAAGCTAAGAAAAGGAGTAACATTACTTTGAAAATGTTAACTTGGCTGGGTCTGGACAAATCTTGAAGTCTGACGTTCGGGTGGACGACATGCTATAACGTAATAGATACGTCAAGGGGGAAGATAACGTTGTAGCAGAAACAACAGCAATTTCATTAAACTATGATTTGAAAGAATTAGCAGAAAGCCAAAAGACAGATCGAATTCGTCAAACTTTCAAATGCAATTTTCAAACGTTCCGTTTTCAGAATATTCTCTCTGGTGTGAGACTAGCGCAAGGAAATTCCACCCTTATGTGCCAGAAAAGTTACGACTAACAAGATTTAATAAACTACATTCATTGTCTCATCTTGGTATAAGAGCTTCCCGGAAACAGATTATATACAGACTTTCAGAAAATCATGCAAGCCTGTCGGAAATCAAATCCGGAAGTAATTGCGATTCTTAAAAACAGATTCGATCATATGCACATAGATTTAGTTAGACCGTTACGAATATCTGATTGGTACTCGTACGTTATTCGTATTGACGATTGTGGATAGATTTTCACGGTGGCCGGAGGCCTATCCTATTAAGAATCTCGGCGAACACCGTTGTTAAAACGTTTACTTCACAATATATTACACGTTTCGGAGTTCCATCAAAATCGGCCATTAGGGAAGACCTAAAGTGCTCACCTGCGGAGCTTGTCTATGGAAAAAGTCTTAAGCTTCCGAGGGAATATTTTGTGGATAACTCATCTGCTACCGGTAGTGAGAAGTAGACATCAAAACTCATCGAACAATTTAGGAAGCAAGTGTGACATAGTTATATGTATGACATAGTTCCGACTCCAACTAAGCAGGCCAGTAAGACACCAAAAACATTAGAGTTCTCACGTGTTTATTAGAGTAGATAATGTTAGAACTGGTCCAACACTTTTTCATGAGGGACCTTATAAGGTGGAGCGAAAATTACGAGAAAGTTAATAACAATTTAACGGGAGTAAATTCTGTTGCCTCAGACCTAATAGAAAGAACCAATTGTAAGAAAGTCAGCTTCCTACGGTATTGGTTATTACGATAAACTGTAGAACACAGATTATTTTCTGTTACGCTTCGCTAGAGGGGGAGTCCTGTAGCGGCCCTCTAAGAAACAGATTTAATTTCCCTGATCATGTAGAGAAATATTATTAATAACGGTAAATGTGAGCCTGTTATGCCTATTATGAAGAGCCTCACAATATTGCTTCCAATTTATCATCTGCATTTGCACACCAATTTCATCAAAAAGTATGTAAGTGATTGATCAAGTCCACCTATTATTTTTAGTAGTCAGTTTTGGGTATGTCCTTCAGAGGGTGTATTCGACTTGTTTCTGATCAAAAAGCTAAGAAATAGGTGTGATCTCCACAAATGTAATCTTCTTAGGCGGATTGCTTCACATAAATGTCTCATAACGCCATATTGTCATATTGTCTGACCTTTTGACAAGAATTCGTGATGTAAAACGCCGCTATTCGAAGAGAAAACGATTAGGTTTTTTGGGTCTCGGTTCATTCGCACAGCCTCATTCGCTCGCCTAATAGCTATTTTGTGGGTCCTACTCGTAAACTCACGTCCCATAACTAGTAATACGTTGGATGAATATCTGTTCGCAATCGACCATGGAAAGTAAGTCTTTGGTGACGTTAACACGGTCACTTTTTTTGTAAAGAAAATTCAGCTCTTTCCGCACCAGCTTTGCAGCGCCATGTTTAAAGCCCAATTGACTTGGTCAAAATGCCTTAAACTACCCTACTTACTGTCTAATGGTCAATTTACGGGTTTCCAATCCTGAAAGTTTTTTTATCAAATAGGTATGTCCTGCTCTTAGTATTCCTGTAGGGCTGCTTGTCTACTCACGAAACGTATATGTATACCCAGGATATGTGCTATACCAAGAGCAATAATGAAATTTCGAGACAAGACACCATTAATCAATGAGAATCTTACACGCATTTCCAAGGCCAGCTAGTAGCTAAACAGAATTTAAAATTCAGGGCATATCTAATCCATGAACTTATTAAATATAAATAAATGGATATATTCAGATACTCACGAGGTGCTTACTGCATATAAATCAAAATCAATATCCTACGGACTGTTAGAATATGCTGATAGATACGTTATAGCTTGATAGTATCTACCTGCAGATAAAAAGCTTAAATTTGAAGGTTTTACGGGTATTTGGAGCCGTAGTTAGAAGTAACAAATTAACTCCAGACGAAACAGGGAGATAGGGCCCCGTCGGCCCTTCTAAACTATTCACGCGCCCCTTGGTTCTATTTGAATCTCCCGGCCCAAAACAATTTTTATATTATTTTTAAATAGTAATTTTAATTCTTAAATTAAACAGTTTCTGCTTAAAATTCGGCTATCTTTTTATATCATTACGATGTCAGCTATCTTTCTCTCATCTTTCAATAAAATGTATTTGATTTAATATGAAATCCGAAACTTTCGTCCAAAAGCTCTGAATAAATTGAAAAATCTATAAAGAAACTATAAGTTTTGAATCTGATTTTATTCCGAATAATTGAATAATAATAATAATTGAAACGTTAATTCAAAAGCTCTACAAAAGCTTTAGATTCTCAAAGAAAGCTTCAATATTAGGGTGTAATTTTATTCGTATGGAAATCTACTTTCAATACAAATAATTTAACTGCAACAAAACTCTAAATTTCACGACAAAAGCTCCGCACAAACTTATGAGTTCAGCGAAAGCTTTAAGTTTTGGATAACATTTTAAACGTTTTCAAATCTAATTTTTATCCGAATAATTAAATTGTAATCAAATTTGAAATCTTCCTACAAAAGTTCAACAAAAGCTTAAAAGCTTTGAATGAATACTTTAGGTTCGGGCATAATTTTATTACGTATTGATACCTATTTTTCATCCACATAATATAACTCTAATGAAACTCAAAATGTTTCCATAAAAGCTCCATATACACTTACGAGCTCCGCGAAATCTTTATGTTTTGAATAAAATTTTATACATTTTGGATTTTATTCCATTAGCAATTCATAGTAGAAGTGATTATAAATGTAGATTTGTTTCCGAATAGTAAGATCTTAGAATCTGAGAGTTTTGTCACAAACTTCTACATGGCAATTTCAAGTATGTGAACCCACTAAATACAAAGTCTGAGTGCTCAGGTGAGGCAGTAGTACCTACTCTTAAATACAATACATAAATCTTAAAGTAAAATTAAATTAGTTAGTCTAAATATCTAATTAGTTATTTTAGACTTAATTTAAGTTTACTGTAGGTATTTCAAATAAAACGACATAACTTAATATATAACCTTATAACTAGAACAAAATACAACAAATTTTCTTTATTATTATTATTTTGTGTCTAAAATTATGAGCAGCCGTCTGTTACATTAAAGAATTAATTTTTCTTTTTCGGTGTCGTACAATAAATTTTCCACCTGCTGTGTACGGTGATTTTCCACTCCCATACGTCCCGTGTCGAATCACCGTCGTCGCTTTTCTTCTTTTTTTCTTTTTAGAAAAACGTGGAAAAGCGGGTGCGACAAATTTATATATAAAAGTTTATCCCATAACCGTAAAGCTCTTCTATTCCACTGTAGATTTTTTTAATCAGGACGATTGTCTGTTGAGTAAATATTTTTTTGTTAGAAAGGACGAAATTTCCCCTTACACCGCTACATACTAATTTAGGATAAATATATTTGGTGTAGAGATATAGATTTTTGGGCTTTTTTTAAGGGCGATAACGATAGAAAAACGAGAAACAATTTTTTTTCTATATATTTGCTAAAAAAAACGGTTCAACGTAATTTTGTTTATGGGAAAAACGTAGAAAAAAAAATTATCGATCTCAAAAATCTCAACCCTTCGTTCGTAACGATAAAAGAAATAGAAAAATCTAATTTAAGGGTGAAATTTTATTTTATCCATTTGAAAAACAATAGAAAATGTTCACTTTTTTAAACCAAAAAAAAAAAAAAAATTATCCGATTCCGTAACACACGAAAAATGCACGATAAGCTTTTCCTCTTATTTTCCCTTAATTGGGCATCGAAATAAATTTTTAAGTTTTCTCTTTCTCGCAACCGTTTTATTAATTAATTTTCCCATGTTTTGCATTTTCCGATTTTTTTAAAAAATTAATTCTTGTTCTTAGTTCAAATTAAATGTCTCCCAGGTACAAGGATTTTCTGTCCTGTAAGGAAAGTCACAGAAATGAATAAAATTATCGCGTGTGTGTACTTTCCGCGGTGTGCACACGACAACGAATTTAACTAAACTAAATTTTCCGGAAAATTTCATTTTCCCGAATACCATTCAGTGGTGGAAAAATCAACGAAACCCAATTTTCCCTCCAAAGCTTTTAATAATACAACGCATGATCCTTTAAAAAGCTTTCACTCAACTATCATGTTGGTGATGGTATAGGTGGATGGGTTGTGGGTAGTGGGTGCAAGAAATGCCCGTGGATAGGTCCGGTATGGGTATGGGTATTGTTCAAAACGTAAACAATGAATTTATAAATTAATTTGATTATCGTATTTCTTATAAAAGCTATTAATTAAAGCTTTTTATTTAACAGGTGATAATGACCCATTTGGGGGTTGAGTTAAATTACAGTAATTTAGGTGTGCTCTTTTTTGTTAAACATCGAAAAGGGAAATTCCGAATGTAAGGAAATTCCTGCGAATAGTTAAGGAAAATGCAGGATTGATTAAATACTTTTATTACTTGAATAATTTAAATGTGAAGCTTTAGATGAATTACGTAAAGCAATAACTCAATATTACTCAGGGCCTTTTCTACAACTAATTGGGAGATTATCAAACTGGAAAGTAGGTCAGGAATTTGGTGTAGCTCAGAAATATAACTAATCACCTCGGAACTTACAGCTCCTCAGGGTATTTCATGATCTCGAAACATTGGATCAAATTAGATTCAAATCAGTCCAGGAAATAGGCAGGCATTCAGAATATTACTTTCTATTAACTATTATTAATTAATTTTCTATAAATACTAGCGGAAGGTGGTCAGGCCAACCACTATTTATACTTTTTCCCATAACTTCCGTTTAGCGAAGAATTAGATCAATCCAAGCACATTATTGGAAAGATATAGGAATACGGAACACTTTTGCCGCACAATACGTGCAAATTGATAGGGTGAAAAATGAAAAAATTATTGGTATAAAAAAAAATCTGCCAAAATTTGTGCTGAAATGATTGAAAACGACCTGCGAAAATGATTTCAATGAAATAAAACGGTGAATTTGTTGCATTTTCTGTTTTTTTTTATTCAATTTGGTAAAATTTCACAAGAAAATGTCGCAAAAAATTACAATGAATGACACATACATTATCCGAAATTATATTTTTGGCAAATGAAATAGCTCGTTGTTATGTTGGCGCATTTCAAATGCACTTCCCTCTTACATTCAATACATGCAATGGAGAGTTGTTGCGGTTTAACCGAAGAGCTTGGTTCTGGTCGTTTTTTGGCGGTATTAAGAACACCTCTGTTTTGTTGCTTCTAGCACAATTCGGAGAAGCCCTCTGGCGAAGTTTGAACTCTGCTGGTCATGGAGCGCCGTCCCCGATTTGATCTTCTTGCTGAAAGGCTCGAGGAAAGACGAGATATGGATTTCAATGGCTCAATGAACGTCGCAATTCCTTCATGCACGCCAAATTCTGGGACATTCGAAACTACTATATGGCCCTATAATTCTTTGTCGTTGACTTCGGCCTCCGTAACAGCTCGATCATTATCGCGACTTATTATCGCTTGTACTTAGTCCGAATTCACAAAAACCGCCGCGTGGCCGGATTCGATTACTTGTCGAGCTTTGAAAAAACGATCATTGAAAATTGTTTCAGTAAATTTGAACACGGGTTTGCATTTCGCGGTGTTAAGACTTAACCAATGTTAATTCTTATTCTGAAGTTATTTTTACAAATAAGTA